>SAUC01000071.1:0-162610 GCA_004335245.1 Didymella lethalis | reverse complement strand
CCCACCCCCCCCCCCCCCCCCCCGGCCCGCCGAGCCCTCGCTAGCCCGCCAGTCACGGCTGCTGGCCTGCGCGCCCGAGCAGGTGCGGTCCTCTTGTTCGCCGGCAGCGCCGTGCAACCGAGCTCTTGCTCTCTCCTTGCATTCCTTGCTCGCCGCATCCAAAGGGTTCAGCATCCGCCTCTTAACTTGTCTCGTTCTGTCCCCAAGCGCGCCTGCTTTTCCCCATTCATCGACCCGGGCCTAACCCGACTCCAGACAGCTGCACTCGTCTGCTCTGCCTGATACGCGCAGCGCTGCCCGCCAAACAGACGCCGAGCATAGCGAGGGTCTCCCCACAAACAGCCGCCCAACGCAGTTAGGACGTCCACCGCCAAACACCCGCAACCAACGACAGCGCGCGACACACCACCGCCATGGCCAGCGAAATCACCGAGCACGACCAGAACGCGTCGCCCTCGCTGCACGACGACGGCAACGGCCAGCTGAATGCTGATGCCAACCGCGGCACCAAGCGCCAGCGCCCTGCGGCCGACGACGACGACGACGATGATGACAAGCCTGGCCGCGAGCGCAGGAAGATCGAGATCAAGTTCATCCAGGATAAGTCGCGTCGCCACATCACCTTCTCGAAGCGCAAGGCCGGTATCATGAAGAAGGTGCGTAATGCAACTAAATTGACGCGCAGCCGCCTGAGAGAGGGGCATGCATGCGTTTTGCACGTCGCGTTCGTCAACAACAACTGACTGTCTGCACCAGGCCTACGAGCTGTCCGTCCTCACCGGTACCCAAGTGCTGCTGCTCGTCGTCTCGGAGACTGGACTGGTCTACACCTTCACGACACCGAAGCTGCAGCCCCTCGTCACCAAGCCTGAGGGCAAGAACCTCATCCAGGTACGCTGCACCGTCGCTGCACTTTGTCGCATTGCATCACTGACCATCTGCAGGCCTGCCTGAACGCACCTGAGCCCTCCAGCGGTGATGCCAATGGCGTCGACGACAACCAGGTCGACTCACCCGAGGACAACCACGCCCAAATGCCACCTGGTCAGCCTCGCGGCGTCCCTAACAACCAGCAGGCCATTCCCCAGGCCTACATGACACCAGAAGCTGCTCTACAGTACCAGAATTACCTCCAGGGCCACCAGCAATCACAGCAGTATCCCATGCCCCAGCATGGCATGCCCCGCCATCCCAGCCAGCACTATCCCCAGGATCAGAAGCTCGGCTAAGTGCTGACCCATGACATGACTTTGCGGGCCTCTGCCAACTTTGGTAGCTGGCCACGATTCGGGCGTCGTGCACACAGCCCAGGACGGATACCCCTTATAATGGCCAAAAAGTAATTTTGCATGGCTCACGAGCAATGCTCTGGTGTACGGTACGCAATGGCGCTTGTTTGCGATGTGCTAGACAGAGGGGACGATATGCATGTGGTACGCTATGTTGGGAACCAGGCGGCTGCAGTTCTGATCGGACGATTGTACGTCTTAACGTGGATACCGGCGTGGCGTGGTGTTTTCTTTTTGTGGTCACTATGGACATCTATATCATCTCCCGTGTGTCATTTACGAGGTACATTGTATCTTGATCCCCCTCTCTGCTAGAGCCTCGGTACAATACGATAATCACTTCAACATGGCCGTCTGGTGCTGTGACTATATCTGGCCTAGCGAGCTCTGGGCGTATTTCCCTGTTCGAGATCGACCAAATCACCATTTTTGGAATCGATTAACGACCCTTACACTTTGCAAGTCAGGCGGCAACGCGCTCTTTCCCAAACGGTGTCCCTGCATCAATGTTGCGGGGTCGAAAGGTAGTATTGCCGACTACGCTGCAAAGAGGACCAAACAATGCGCAGCTTCACTTTCCACCACATCACTGAGATCCCATAAAGTCGCCTGCGATCCACTCTTTGACGCCCCGAGTGCTCTGACACAGCCTTCTTGCCCAGCCGTGGCGGTTTTGCACCCCCCCTCCGATCCTTGTGATTCTCAAGGACTCGATATACTGCGGAAAAAAGAAATATGTGGCTTGCCCTGCACGACAACTGATCGTTACGGTACGACACAATCTCCGGTCACCAAAGCCGAACCTTGCAAAGAGAGGCAGTCACGCCGTCGCACAACGATGCTATGAGCCGCGCTCTGGTCACGATGGCGTAGGCTGCCATGGACTCGAAGATCTGGAAGCAACGTAGAAGGTGCAGCGTTACAGTCAGCGTCTGATGCAGCAGGATGCAGCAGGCAGACAACAGTCTGGAGGTACATACCCGCGCATCCCTGCTTTGGACCACAGATGTTTGGTCCTGTAGGTCCTTCTTCAATCTCTGTGTGCATGACTGCCTTCCTGGCGACCACGAGAGACGGCTCAGGCATCGTGATCAGCGAAGACAAGGCGGACGCAAGATATCTGGGAAGGCGTACACGAGCGGGCGCTATCCTAAGGGAACACAGCATCATGTTGTGCGACTGGATCACATCCGGTATTACACGCATGCCCGAGATTGCAGGACCTCAGCAGCCTGCCTACCGCTAGGCTGCGATGTCACAATACGGAATCCAGACCCTGGGGTCTCTCGATCGACGACCCTGCTCAACTTTGAGACTCCTTGAGCCTGACTCAGGAGTCGTGCCCAGCATCAAGGCACCAATATCTTGCACCCATGACTGCAGCTTTCGAAAAGCAGGTGCATGGAGATGGTCTTTCCCCAACTCGCTCTTCATAGCATGCAAGTATACTGAGGGAAAACCCCGCGATCGGCAGCTGCGCCGGAATTCTGCTCACAGAGCTACAGGGTAGTCGAGAACCTCACCTTTGACAAACCTTGTGGACCTATGAACGGAAGAGGTGGTCTCCGTACCAAGATGCGAGAGCCGCTCCTCCACCGCAAGCCTTTAGTCCAAGATGAGGTTGCCAGCTATACTAACGGCATCTTCAGCGCCAAAGCCTGTTTAGACAACAGTAAGCGCCCCATGTAAAACCCACATCATGTTGCTTAAGAAGTCCGGACGCGTGGATATACCAAGAGCAAATGGACACTCACTGTAACTGGTTTCTCCCCTGAAAGGTGAGGAGAGAGTCACTGTCCTCTGTAAAATTGCAACAAGATGACTGCAGCGTACACCCTCACAAATAGCAAGCTTTTACGAAAGCATGATGGCGTTAGCTCGTGTGCATTCACACTGCCAGTACTTTGAACGCCGAACCTCGAGGAAGTGCCCCTGACAGCTCGGAGCTGTACGTGGTCTGAGGAGGTGATTCACGCGATCAGAACGAGGCTTCGGAATAAGCTCCTGGAGATGGAGTCCTGGGCTCTAAAGGCGCGCAGGAACGATATGAGATGGGAGTTTAGCAATGACGCGTGCACGAAGTAGAACCTGAAGGATTGGTTCGTCATATCAACCTGTAAACCCCCTCAAAGCAGCCCGGAACAGCCATCAGAGAGGCTCCCTCGCGCGGAAGCTTTCCCACCGTCAAGACGATGATCATGTTTACGATGCTGTGACGGATATGGCTACTGTGACGAGAGAAGGTCTGCAATGACAGGTAAGGTGAAGCTGTGCATGATTAGCATTGGCTTTGACATCTCACAATGCGGTCGTCCCAAGTCATGACTGTGATCAGGACTAGCATCGCTCTGACCAATTTGTATCAGTGATACCTAGTCTCCTGTGCAGTGGACGTAAAAGCTACTAATGTCGAACACATCTCGAGAGCTGATGACACTAATTCCCAGACTGGCCTAGTTCGATCGACAGGGCAAGTATGTCATCATCGATCGCGCTTCGACCACGGTAGTGAACCTCATGTATCGATTTAAGACATTGAGGATGAGATTCCACGCGTTTGACGAGTTACTGTAGTCACGATGCCACCATGGTCTATGATCTCGCCTGCCTCGCGGGGCATTGGCTTCGCGCTTGCCAGAAGGGTCCTGCAGACCACCAACGTGCCGGTTGTCGTGACAGCACGTAAGGATCTGGATCAGACGAAAGAGCAGTTGCTAGAGGGACTCGATGTTGACGAGGCACGACTGAGAGTGCTGAAGCTTGACGTCACAGGTAGGTGGCCGCGACGTTGCACGTTCCCAGATCCTGAACTCGTCGCTGTGCTGAGCACATCCCGGCCCAGGCTGACACTCTTCGCAGACGAATCCACGATTTCAGACGCAGCAGCCGAATGCAAAGAGCTGTTCAAGCCAGGTGAAAGTCACCTGCAACTCGCCTTCTTTGTACCAGGACTGCTCTTTCCTGAGAAGGCCCCAGCTCAGATCGACGCTAAAGATGCGCTTCTCACATTCCAGACAAACACGCTGGGACCAATGCTCATGATCAAGCATTTTTCGCCGTTCTTGCCAAAGAAGCGTGCAGAGGTCAATGAAGATGATGAGATGATGAAGGGCCTTCCTCATGCAGCAAGCATGGCGATCATGTCCGCACGGGTTGGTAGCATCTCTGACAACAAGCTTGGCGGTTGGTACAGCTATCGCGCGTCGAAAGCTGGTGTCAATCAGGTTGTCAAGACATTCGATAATCACCTGCGGACAGCATCTGGTGACAAGGCTATGGCAGTTGCTTTGCATCCTGGCACAGTTAAGACCGAGTTCAGCAAAGAGTTCTGGGGCGGGGTCAAGAAGGAAAAGCTGTTCGAGAAGGAGTGGGTGGCAGAGAGACTTGTCGACATGGTCAGGCAGACAGGAATCGACGGGCGAGGGAAGTGCTGGGATTGGGATGGCAAGGAAGTGCCGCCGTGAGGGAACTGCAGGTGCAGCCATATGCGAGACGCGTGCTACCTCTGTCGCTCCTTGCTACTCTCTCATTTTCTCATCTTCTCATCTTCTCAATACCACAAAATTTCGGGCCATTGCGTGTAGCAGCTCTCATTATCGACATCTCTCAGATTATCACCTCATTCATTTTATGCTATGGCTGACGACACACCGCGGAGGCTGTCAGCGGACTCCAATGACGATCGGTCCCCATCTCCGCCAGCGACCACAGCGGATACAGTTCACACAGACCGTCACGGCAGTCGTCTTCGCAGTCTTACCAATCACCGCTCTGCAACCGTTGCTGAACCGCTGAGCCCGGAGCGGCGGCCGACCTGCACAATACCAGTTCGGCCTTGCAATCCCATCACACGGTCGCTCACACATTCTCTAGAGGCGCATCCAGGCGTCCATTCTGATGCACCTTCCCAGTCTAGGACACAGGCTCAAAATCCAGTCGAGAACCCCATCCTGACCATCCAAAGCTCGACACCTGCTTGGTGGGTCGAAGGAGGTGAAGGACCTTCTTTATACTCCCTGGGCTCGCTTGCAAGTACTACTGATCTGAATAATGGAGGTAACATCAGCGAAGCCATTCTCAACCAACCCTATTCTCAGACACGGTGGTCTGCACCGCCTGACGTGAGGTCTTCTACTCCTGGATCGCCAGATTTACCTGCCGAATTCGCGACGGGCGACGATCTGAGGCTGACACAAGATTTACTGCAACAATCCCAGACGCCCAGTCCTCCTCCAGTGTCTGGTGGAGCTCGCAGCGATGCTGTTCAAACGGCCAATATGCCCCAGCTGCCTATTCAGGCTCACATCCCTGCTTCCACCACGCGGAATACCTCGCTTCCGTCTGGCCATCAACCAGAGTCTTCATACACTTCATCGGCGACTGACAACAATTCAAGGCACGCGCAATTCCGATCCGCACTTGGTCCGTCGAGTCCTTCCCCACTGTCTGGAACTCACACTCTTTGTGCCCCGAACGTTTCGCCCTTGTCTGGATATGGGTCGCGATCCGTGAGCTCCTCACCTAAGATCTACACTCCTTCTGGTAAACAACAGCTGGCAGACCCGGTGCTGGGGGTTGTCGACTCGAGCTCGACACTCTTCCACAGTCAAGAACAACACACCCCCTTGGTACGACAACAACCAGAAGTGCAATTGGAGCTTGCAGAAGCTCTGAACCTAACGCCAAATACAACTTCGCAACCTATAGTCACAGTCGCTGGGCCTGTATATGACAGTGGCCCAGCTCCAACCACCAAAAATGCCGTCAAGGTGGACCCTGAACGGACAGGTATGTTTCAGATAAATTTGTCCCATCACATCCATCACACATCACTTATTCCTCATTCTAGCCGATAAGCGGCGTTTCCACTTCCCTCGTTATAAGTTCAGAGCGTGGCAGCCTGAGGAAAAGCCATGGGAGTCGAGTACGAAGAGAAGGAATGATGTGATGGTTGGCTTCAACCCAGACATCAGCCTTATGCCTTCAGCGAGATACGCGAGCAGCAAGATCTGGGCACAGAGATCGAGATCCGATTATTTGAAGTGGGCCCAGGGAGGGAAACAGTCTACACAAACTCGAGACGGCGTAGGCCTTCCAGCTAACAAAGCGCGTCCATCAATTTCATCGCCACGTTTATTGGCTACGTGGGAAGGGGAGGTCTCCTGGCGGCGCGAGATCCGTGCTCGCCATTGCCCCGGATATAGGTGGGAAGTACATGGCGTGCTCAATCTCAGACATGGAAATATCACACCGAAGATGGCTGCAGATGCTTCCGAAGGGCTTCAGAATGGCGCCGACGACCAAAACCTCCAGCCAGCCGTCTCCAAAGAACAATCGCTACCGGTCTTGTCGAAAAGTTCGACCAAAGCCAGTGTTGTGCCGGTAACGACCAGACCGTCCATCTCAGACAACAGTTGCTTGCCCGCTCCACTGCCCACATCAGACATGCTGTTGTTCAGGGCTTTACCGGCAATTCATGATCAACATAGAAAAGCAAACAGCTCAGAGACAGACAGTCTCTACGCAGATCCATCGGCCTCCGTGGCTCTTTTGAACCAAGACGACGATGGCGTGTGCCACAACAATACGGAAACGATCGAGCCATACGATTCACAACACTCACAAGTCTCGGGCAACCTGAGAACCTCTGTGCTTGCCGGATCCCGACAAAAGTTTGACGCCCCAATGGATACGGAAACGAAAGCAATCGAAGACATTCTGGCGTCGCTAAACAGAGCGGTGGACCTTACTTTTGACATGATCAAAAGCCTTGCAATGCAACATATCCGAAATGGCGCTCTTGATCACGCTCTACATGAGGATATAGTAAGAAAGGCGGTCCATCATGCGTTCGGTACGATGATCCGAGCTGACAACGTCCACGGTCCTCCGAGCCTGGAGCTGTTACCGTCGACGGAGCGCAAAGAGAATGGTGGAAGTACAGAGACTCCTGGCGTCACTGCGAATCGTTCAACTGAACCACAGTGTGATTCCGTTTATGATTGGGTTGGCAATCTGACAAGAGTGAGCGATGCATTGCATCGAATTCTGGATCCACTTGCGCCACCAGTACAGGAACCGAGAGTCGGTAGGTCCTGAATATACGATAGTAAACACAGCGAAGGATTGTCACTTGGCGGCAAGGTTAAGCCTGCATGACAAGGTTTTTCCTTTGGTCAATGTGCTGGTTGAAGCAGAGACACTTTCTTATCTCATTCAACTGAATGCAATGATCAACAGCCTTTAATCCAGTCTGAACATTACACTTGATCCAATGCTACGTTATCTATCCCCGAGTATTCCATAGAGCTGTCGATTGCTCCAGATGCTGCAGATCTCAATGAAACCCGCGTACAAGTCCAACTTGACATGATCAAATGGAAAGTTACCCGCTATGGAGTTGAAGTACTCGTCTCACAGCTCGCTCTTCCCCTCCTTCTCCGGTCTTCGTCCCTTTGCAACCAGAATGGTGCGCCAAAGTTTCTTGCCCCCAAACTCCATGTACGACCTTTCTTTCAAGGTAATGACATCTACGTCTACGAAACCTGCTGCAGTGAAGAACTTCCTTACGCTGTCGATTGTGAAGTGGGGGACGACGATCGAGTCGGTCATCTTCTCCCGCAGCTCTGGGTTGGGGTTGGTGAAGTCTCCGTTCTTGTTGTCAAGGTTTTGATCGTGGTTGTGCGCATGATCGTGGGCATGGTCATAAGAGTGACCGTTGTGCCCCTTCTCGTCGTGATGCTCATGCTTGTGACCATGTTCTTGGTGTCCATGTCCATGGCCATGCTTGTGAACCGCATGATTGCCCTCACTACCCTCAACAGGGTTGCCATTCTCGTCAGCCAGGAGATCACCGCCCTCCAGGAAATCGTTTATAACCAGTGCACCGCCTGGTCGCAAGCGCTCTTTCAACTGACCTGCGGCGTGGACCACGTCCTCGAAGTGGTGGAACCCGAATCCTACAGTAGCCAGATCAAAGCCCCACCACTGCTTCTCATTGAACTCCTCAGGTTTCGGATTGAACTTGTCGAATAGATCACCAACGACAGCATCCACCGTCTCTTTTGAAAGGCCAGCTGTCAACGCCCGGGATTTGTATGTCGCGACCATGTTGGGCGAGATGTCGATACCAAGTGTCTTCGTAACGTAAGGCCCGAAAGTCCGTGTCATCAGTCCTGTGCCGCATGCGTAATCCAAGAGGCGTACTTCGGAGGCATCAGTACGGGAGCCGGTGTTGGTGAATGGGATGCCGATCCAGTCCAGTCGTCCTCGGAGTTCATCAGCAACCTGGGTGTTGACAACTGCAAACCACGGCTTGGTGTCGTACGAATCAGATATCGCACTGCGAGTGTTAGACGAGCATCGATATCAGTTCTGGCAGGTGCCAACTTACTCAAAGTATTTCCGGTTTAATTCGGCCACCGACATGGTGATAAATTGTGGGGTCGCAGTTTACGATGGTGATGTTCTTTTGCTTGGAGGAGTTGAGTTGAATGAGGTACTTTTCCTTGCTCGTTGTGCTCCTCAGTCAGACAGCAGTATTATGTTATATACGGATTTCACACTCCAATGCGGAGATGTGGAGACTTTTGGAGATGACCGAAAGTCCCCGCGGTGCTAAAGATGAAAAACCCCTTCGGGCTAGACCGAAGACTAGCTCCATACTGAGGGCTGCCACTTTGTTGGAAGGTGAGATTACATGCTGTTTGCGGTGGGACCTTCTCTGGAATATCGTGTTCTTGGATGGGTTTTGGTCCTCAAGAACCTTACTCACGAGTCTGCTGTTGCACAGCATCTTGAGACATGAGAGATTAAGGTGCGCTTGCAGCAACAAGTCGGCGAACAATCATGAGAGTATATCTCCGATACTATCGACGCTGAGTGACTCATTTTCTGTCGATGTATCCTGTTCTGACACTGCGGATTGCAGACTTTGCTGCCGTGCGAGGCCCTCTGCTCGCTTGCGTTGCTTCCTAGCATCTGCATCTTCCCAATTTGGCTTCGAACTTCCAGAGGTTGTTTTGAAGACAGGCTTGTACAGCCCCAGAAGTTGAGTGCGGAATCGTGCTATCCTCTCCTCGTTGATCTTGAAACGTTCATTGGCGATACACGCTAAAGTCCGTAGGTGAGCCTCACTTATCAAGGACATGTTGCAGCCGGTGTCGTCCTGATATCCGATGATTGAGTCGAACGAATAGCCCGTTGATCGGATGGCAACCACTGGGTTGGCTTCTCCTGACTTCGATGCACCCAAACTGACTGCACCGCTCTCTCTAAAGCCGGCCTCCATTCCGGCGTTCAGCACCTTTTGGGCATCGTCGAGTGATGCACTTAGAATGTGAAGGATCTAAAAGTTGTCAGACCAGCTACAGCCCAAACGCGTTCACCTTACCATTGGCTCGAATTTAAGATGAATGAATCTGCGCTGTGCATCAGATCTGCTGAGCTCGCCCTCTGACGCATTTTGCAGACCAAATTTTGACATGAGATTAGTTGTGGACGATGCGTTCGGCACCTCTACCGGATTGTGTGAGATGAAGAGCCAGGTGCCTCCTCCGCCTTTTCCACCGGGCCCGGCGCGTGACTCCTCGCCTTCTTTTGGCTCGTTTGAAGCATTGCCGTCTGCTTTTCGGCCCTCAAGGAAGACGCTGATCCTACCAGAGCAACTGCTTGTCGTGACAATGCCATCAAAACCATTGATCTCGCCGATCAGCGGACGAATTGGCGCATCGATCGATCCCTTGGGCGAGAGATCATGGTACTCATCAGCTGGTGCTTCGAGCTGCTCCAAGATCTTCTGCTTACGGGCCCTAAAGCGTGATGTCATACTGGCAATGTTTGGTGATGACTTCAGGGGATAGTCCCGTGATAGGGCGACGTGAACGTGTGTGGATTTTCGTGGGGCGTGCCTCCCATTGGTTCGTTTGCGACATTGTTGTGGCCCTTGCACTCTGACACCTGCCAAACATTCGTCATCCATCAACACTGTTCAGCACGCGACGTTGACGCATACCTCAATTAAGGAGCTATCCTCGCTGAGCCACAAAAGCCAACACAGCTGCTTTCGGAAATGACATACCGAAGTACGTCGAAGCGGCCTGCTGTCGAAGTTCCCAGCAGAGCCTCCAAGAGGGCGAGAGCCACAGCGCGGAAGTCATATGTCGAACCCGATAGCGAATCTGGCGCAGACTCCGAGACATTAGAAACAAAAGGCGATGCGGAATCTGGGGATGCATCTGATTTCGAGGCTCAGAGTGAGAGAGAGGCAACATCAGAGTCCGAGCCAGACAACGACATTAGCGACGACGAGCCTACTGCGGACAAGGGCACGCGAAGAGATCGACCTCAGAAGAGATCTACAAGTTCACGTCAGGCTGATGAGAAGGATCTTTGGAAGCCAGGGGCGAAGCTCGAGCCCGGGACGCAATTGATCATTAAGAAGCCCAAGGCTCGAGATGCTGGTGACACACCATACACGGAGAGCACCATGCACCCCAACACTATGCTCTTCCTCAAAGAGATCAAAGCGAATAACGATCGCCAATGGCTGAAACGTGAGTAATACAACCCATGTCGTTCGTTCGACATCAGAAGTAACCTTTGGACAGTACATGATCCAGATTATCGAGTCGCAGTGCAAGACTTTAACGACTTCATAGGCAAGCTCACAGAAAGGATTGTGCAGATAGATGAGACCATACCTGAACTACCCGTAAAGGATATTGTGAGTGTCATCCGACTGACGAGATACAACAAGTGATGCTTACAAAATAAGGTATATCGAATCTACCGAGGTATCAGTTCTTCACAAGGCCATGATCAAGCCCTCACTAAGGCCAGCAGATGTTCGATTCTCAAAAGATCAGACACCATACAAGGCAAGCGATATCACAGAATGGCGGACCGAAAGACCGGTCCCTCAGTAGGTTCGGACCGCAGCACATCAAGCTAATGCAGAGACAGACCTACTTCTCGGCAGCATGGTCAAGAACGGGTCGCAAAGGCCCGTATGCTGCTTATTATGTCCAGATACAACCAAATGGCGGTAGCTTTGTTGGTAAGTTGCGTCATTGCTTGGGATCAGTCCACCATCTGGTTACACAGAAAGCCCCTGCTCATACGTCTCCGGGTCTTCGATTTTTGTCAACCTTGAGCTCGGAGTAGGATGCCAGTGAGCCGATTTTGCTAACAAGGAAAAGGTGGCGGACTATGGCAGCCAGATGCTGAGTCCCTAAGGAAACTACGACGCGAGTTTGACCGCAGGTCTACCAGGATTAAGCAAGTCCTGACGAGCGAACGGATTCGCAAAGCATTTCTGGGTGGTGCATCAGACGATGAGAAGAAGGCCGTCAAGGCTTTCATTGGCCTAGCTTCGAATGCGTCGACAGCGTTGAAGCGCCATCCCAAGGTAAGGGGCTTCCTCCCTTTCTGCACACAAGGCCGAACACCAGCTCTCCAAGCAAGGCCATTCTCGCCGAATGGCAGATGTGTACAATTAACATTCCCGACATCGTTACTCGTGGAATCGCGAGAGATATGGGATTACTAGGGCCTCGAGTCGATGTGTTCCGCACGATCCTATCCAAGGTCGGCCCGCCGGAGACACTTCCGGTCGTGGGATATGACTTGTACCGGTAATTATTGACAAGGTGGTTCACCACAGCGTCGGACTTATCCGGCAATTGGAGCCGACACATCGCCGCGCGCTGTTGCGTTGATGCCCGACCCTGCGTTGCTTTCAGACAGTTGACTGTGATCTGTTCACCGGTGCTGCGCACCGCGAAGATAGACGGCAAACAGCGACATGTCACCGAGTGTACTTTTGTCATCCTCTGGCACTACTCATGAGTCGTGCACTGGCGGCATAGTGGAAGAACTCCGACTTGCTAACAGCTGTTGCCCAGGACTATCCCATGGATCACAAAGACATCGACCTGCTTCGTTTAAGAAGTTTCACCCTTGGTAGGAAGCTCCCAGACGAAGCTATCGTCGGTCCAAAGGGTATGGACCGCATTGCAGAATTGATAGCCTGCATTGAACCCTTCGTGAGTCGGTCCCTCAGCCTGTTGCATTGATGACGAGCCCCTGGCGATTCAGAGTCGCTGAGGGGTCACCGGACAATGGCGGCCTTCAGCAGTTGCAACGGGGTGTCCTTGTACAAACATGAGCAGACACAGCCTCTGTCCAGCATGCGTTGGCAGTGCAGCACACTTGCTTCACCGACAGCTGCACCGCCGAAGTTTAGATGGGGAGGCGCGCCATGACCTATTGTTGGCTGCACTGAAGGACGAACGCATGGGTAGTCGCGGCGCTAACAATGCCTTGCAGATCACCTACCTGAACAGCGTTGTGATGCCAGATGAAGACTCGTCTAGCTCCAGCGATGGAGACGAGGAGGATGAGAGCGATAGGGCGAGTTCTGCAGCGGGCGAGGACGACGAATGAGCCTGTGAATGAGTTCCAAACGGCATTTGCATGGTCCTGTCACTATTTGTCTTGAACACGCCTTGCAGAAGGGCTATATTGGACGCTTCGGATTGGTGGAAGGGTGGCAGATGGCCTGATGGCCTGGCGTAAAATCAACCAATTAGCGGCCGTCCAGCACTTGGACGACGCGCGCCAAGCGAGTTCGGACATCTTCTGCATAGCGCCTGCACGTCTCGGTCTTGGCTAGCATCGAGCTGTTTTAGCTTCGCATGTACTTCAGGTCATGTGATTTCCAACCCTGGTCCCCTTTCTTAGTGGCCGGGCCGCTGCTCTTAGCATCCGCCTTCCCTTGTTGGTGCGCGGCAGAGACGGCTGAGCTGTGGGATCCAACTTTCTCTCTGCTTTCGCACTGAGCACCACCACCTAAGTTGTCACGGAAAATAGTACGTTATACATCCTACTATCAGTTTTACGGCAGTCACAGACTTTGCGTTCGCACCTCTGCCGGTATCAAATGTGGTTCAAACAGTCATCTTGCGCATTGACCCTTGTAATTCCGGTGACAGTTCAGCTGCGAGGACGGGCCGGGGCGCGATGCATGGGTTCCTTTTTCTCCCGCCTGACGCGTCCCACACCAGACCGTCCACATCGCGAGACAACCTTCATCACCCAAGCCCGTTAGATCGACTGCGGCTACGTGACAAGAGCTGCATCGGGGCGTGCCGGTGCGCTGCACAGGTTAGTGGAAATTGCACTCGTGAGCAATCTCATCAAACCTGCCCGCGCCGCCGAATCCTATGAGCAGGGACCATCCATTCGATTTTGGATAAATCATATCGAACGGGAGCACAGTGCGCAGAAAGTAAGGAGGGCGCAAGGCTTTCTCGAACTCGAGGATTGGCGATCACACCGATGGTCGCGGTTGTTGGCTTGACGAATGCCTTGCAAACGCGATCCACTTGGCTTGCAGTATGCATAATCACCAATGCTGACCTTCGCAGACTTAGCCTGCAATCGTGACGTCTCTGTGTCTGTCCAACGAATCAAGACTGTCAGCACTTTCCATCGACCGGCGATTCTGCACGATGGCCAGTTGGCATGTGGCACAATTTGGGCACACGACCGGCATCATCTGCCTCGATACAGCATCGACGGTGTAACAGCCTTTTTGTAGGCCGACTATTGACATGCAATTGCAAGGAACGGCTCCACGCACGCAGCTTCAACTTGTTCAGCGTATCGTGAGATAGCACTTTGACCGAAACGCAGCGCAATTACAGCCTGCACATCTACTAATTACAGGACGGGTGACGGCTACATGTGACACACATCGGGTTACGGTAGGGTCCTTCGCGATATCTCATTGCAGTGCTTCACAAGTCTGGCTGACAAGACGGCTCAGCACTTTGCTCACCTCGGGAATTTGACGATATCTTCCCGCTTCCTTTTACTCTTTTCGAACCCGTGTGCATATGTCAAGGTACATCAGACGCGCTCCATCATTGATTGGATGGCTGGGACCAGTGACACCATTACATACGGTCTGACAGAAACGCAGCCTCCACATGTCGACCGATGCCACGCATATCCGTAGGCGGCCTGAAAGCCCTTGGTAACACAGAGCTCGTCAATCTTAATACAACCGACAGATGTGCCAAATGAGGGCATCCACAGCCCGTGCCGACCCGTTGATTCGTGTAACCATCGCGCTGGTCGCCAGCCCTGCGCTCACCACGCTCGCATGTGCTGTACGACTCCTGCAACTGCTCAGGTGCAGAGTGCGATTGCTGCGGGTATGTCTGCCGAGCAATCCTGGTACACTAATGGCCTCCTACCCCACAACATGCGGTTGGCTCGGTGGTACTGCCTGCTTTGAGGTGGCAGGAGTTACGTGTATGCGGCAGTTCTACATGCTCAATGCAAGGCTGTTGCCAGCAGGCACCTCTTCAAGCGGCAGCGCACATTGAAAGCTGGCGCTTAAGCTGACCTCAGACCGGCCACCGCGTCTGCGCTCATTTAACGTGCGCTCGTGACAGCCTAGGACGTGATGCGGTGTGGCAGACAATCAACTTACAACGGCAACATGGTCGTGCGCTATTGGCTGCAGCGAGTCAGCTCAATACGATGGTGGTCGAGTAAGGGCAGCAGTGCGTGAAAGGACGAGGTTCTGACCGGTCCTGTGACCTTCTGACCATGCAAGGTTTTCGTTCAAGCATAGCAAGCGATGATTTACCCGCTCCATGCAAGGCACTCAGCTGGGAAGCTGGAAAACAACATCAAAATACGTTGTTGAAAGGCATTGATTGGACGACTTTTTTCATTGACCTGGGTGTCGGAACGTCCGAGTTGTGAATCAGCGGGCCGCCCTGGCTTGCCTTTGCTCGCCCAACACGAACAGAATAGAATCGTTCGGCGTTTGTTGATCATGCTCGTGGCTGATGAACGATAGCTTGTTAAACTTTGGCGACTCCGCAGCAGCACCACCAGTCACAACGCTCTGCGCAAGGCCGAGGCGGAGATGGCAGCGGCAAGCGACGAGTGTTTCGCCCTTCTCCTTCGTCCCGCGATGTGTGCATCCGCCTCCTCCGACTGCGTCATCTTCAGCAGCGGGAAGTCCGGCACTAGATGCACTAGAGGCCCCAGTGCAAGAAGCTGGCCGCGTTTCTGCGCTTGTGCAGTGCAGCGGCGTTGGCGAATCACAGGTACGAAGAGGGTTGTTCCATGGATTACCGTCCGCGAACAGTCGCCGGCGCAAGGGATGAAGGATCTACCAGATGGCGATTGACAGATTTTGCAAGATGATTTGGTGGTTCGTGTGGGTTCGCCGCATGCCATGGGCGTCCAACGCGAGCTGAGAGCCAAGCAAATGCAAGCTCACGACAGTCATTCGGCAGGCCAGTGTCGGCTTTATTACGTTGAGCTTCACGAAGAACTGCTGCGCTCGAGGACGAACGGCAGTTCCACAACACGTTGCCTTCCGCTACTTGGAATGGCGGCGCCGCTGACAGAAAACTGCCTGAAGTCGCCGAGTCGTGAACATGGTCAGGCTTTCTTGACTAGCGAGGCTGCACGCACGTCACTGGCCTGTCGGTTGCACACCAACAGCCAGTACAGGGCTGCGGGTGTGGCCATCAAGAGACTTTTGACCGATGCAGGAGCGGAACCAGCCCTATCTCTAATTGCGACGGGCGACAGCAACAGGCACTACCCTGGCGTGCAGGAGTCAGGATGGCCGGCGTGCGTCAACGTTTGAGGGCAGCTGCGCGCCGGCTCCGGGCTTCTCGAGGAGCAGGGGAGCATGTTCATGGAGAATGGAGCGGGAGCATGCAGCAGCTCACCGGCACGACTGCAAGACAGACGCCGTGGAATAGGCGTTGTTGGTGCGCAGCGGGCCAACACACAGTGCAACACGAATGGCGGCACGACGACAGGCTCGTGCAGCGACAACGACGACGACGACGAAGATGCTGAGGGCTGGGCTATCGTCGCAGCGTGGTGCAGGTGGTGCAAAACGAAACAGTGCGCAGCAGGAGACGGCCCGCGCGGATTGAGTCGCGCGCGTCGCAGGCAGGCCACTATTGCCCGAGGAGGGCCCATGGAAGCATGGCTGCATCGGGACAGCGTCCTTGCATCATGCTGGTTGCTGGTCGCTGCAAACGAGGGCAACATGACCATGACCATGGCGAGCGACGCTGCGGTGGACGGCTGCAACGCACTGTGGCACAGCTAAAGCAGCAGCAGCAGCAGGAGCAGGATCGAACGCCATGCGCGGTCAGTGGCAGTCTAGCGACGCTGGCACGGTGTGTTATGTATCGAGGCGGACGTGTATTTTTAATTAAAGGAAGCAGATCGTCCAACGTGGTGAGTGCGGCCCATCCCGGGTCTTGGCACTCAGCTCGCGGCTGGCCTTGATGAGCAACCTGACCGAACGGGCCGCCAGCGAGCGCCATGCGCAGACCCCAGCATCCAAGGCCGGCCGCCCCAGCTTACAGGCCAAAAGGGGGCGCACCATGGCCTTAGTCGCGGTGGTATGCGATCAGAGCCGTCGCTGCACCCGCTCCTACTCCTGCTCCTGCGCCTGCTCCTGCTCCTCCCTCTGATCCTTGCATGCACGGCGCCGCGGCCAGCTGCACGCGGCCAGCAGAGTGGCACGCAGTGGGCACGCCGTGGGCACGCCGTGGGCAGAGTTTGCGCGGCGCTGGCAGGCGTTGGCAGCAGTTTGCCAGTGGCCTCGCCGCATCCGGAGCACCCCCTCGCCGGCGGGCGACCACCCACAGCGCAGCGCGACACGGGCTGCATGCGCGGGTGCGGCGAGGGCTTGCTTGGACGGCGTGACGGCGCTGGCGGCGCTGCGGTGCTGGCGGTGGGTGCTCGCTGCTGGACTGTGCCGCTAGTGCTGGGGCGCGCGCAGTGCGACTGTCAGCCGCGCTACGGACTGGCTCGACCCGATGCACTCAGTTCGCTGCAGCAGGGATCTCGACGCCATCCTGTGCCATCCCAGCCAGAACGGCGAGAAGGTTTGGGAGTTCGGGCGCGCGGTGGGTAGTAATAGCGGCCACCATCCCGCGAAAGACCTGAATCTCCTTTCTCGTTTCCACGCTCTTGGGATCCTCCACGCGCGCTTCGAGAAGCCTTCCCTTCACTCTGCCCTCACCGGCCGCCTGCCCTCCACCACCACTGCCTCTGCCTCTGCCTCTGCCTCTGCCTCTGCCTCGGCCGGCTCCCTTGCCGCCAGCTCCCTCCCCACCAACGCCGCTTTCTGCTTGGCTCCCTTGACGCCGTTTGCACTGCCCTCTCTGACCTGCAGCCGTCCTTGCGGGCCGCCATATTTGTGACACCGCTCCCGCCCCAGAGGATCTCCCGCACCACCACACCACGCTCTCAGCGACGCAGCCTGCGCCCACACGTCGAGTTGTGTTCCACTGGTTCATGACGGCGTGACAGCACCACGTTGTAGGGCGGCACTTTCCACGCACTTTCGACACCCGTCACCCACACTTCCACGCTTCCACGCACCCTTCAACCAAACCCACCCACTCGCCATGTACCCTCACCAGGCTGGCCAGGGCCAGATGCCCCCTCACTGGCAGCCGCCTGCGGCCCAGCAGCCTGCCAACGGCGCCTATCCGCCGCCGCCTTCGCATGTAAGTTAAGACGCCTGCAGTGCCGTGTGTGCAGAGTGTGCAGAGTGTGCAGCCGTGTGCAGTCACGCGTGCCGTCATCTCTTGTCAGCAGCGTGCAACGCCGCCTCGCACCTTCCAGCCCAACCTCGCGCCTGCCATAAGCTGCCTGATCGCCCGCTGACCTGCCCTCTCCTCTCAGATGAACACCACCCTCCCTCCTCCACCTCCCCAAGAGCCGCGCCCTGACATGGCCGCACACCAGCACCCTCAGTACCAGCAGCAGTATCGTCTTCCTGGCCCCAACGAGTGGACGCGCGCCCCGCCGCCGCAAGATCCGTACCGCCAGCAGGGCCCTCCCCCACCGCAGTATGTCCAGCAGCATCACCAGCCGCCGGCGCCCCGCCAGCGCACTGCCATTGCCTGCCGCTACTGCAGACGCCGCAAGGTACGTCTCAATGGCTGACTTCTCAAGTGTAATGCTCACCCCGCACAGATTCGCTGCTCTGGCTTCGAGGCCACCGAAGACGGCCGCTGCACCAACTGCCTGAGATTCAACCAGGACTGCATCTTCACGCCTGTTTCGGCGCAGACCCAGGCCTTTGTACCAGCACACACCGTTTGGCGCGGTGTCGGCGCCCCTCCGCCCATGTACGGCGCGTACGGGCAGCCTCTCCCAGCTGCAAGTCACGCAGAGGCCTACCCTCCGCCGCCTCGCCAGGGGCAGCCGCAGGGCTATTTGCCCAGCCCTACCGCAGGTCCGTATTCCTATGGTCCGCCCAGTGCTCATTCAGATGAGGGCAGTCGTGACGACCTGATTGGCAGGAAGAGGCCCCATCCGGAGCCTCACACTCCCACCCTGCCACCGCCAGCTCCTGGCTCAGCGTCACAAGGTTCTCATCGAGTATCTGGTGCAGACTATGCGTACCCAGAGCCACCGTCTCTAACCCAAACGCCGCGCACAGCCACACCTTCGGCACCCTATTCGACTGCCCCTCCCGCAACTCAGCCGTACTACACCGCACAGCCTCCACGCCAGGCCTCCCCGCAGAGCGCCTACCGCTACGATCCCAGCCGCACATCCTCCTCTCCACACTCGCAAGCGCCCACCACTCCTGGGTCCGCCTCTGCGCCCTACTACCCTCCTCAGCAGAACGGTGCTTTGCAGGCGAACCCACCCCGCAGCGATGGCAGGACTCCACCGCCACCCACCTCTCAGCCTGCCAGCCGACCTGGCATGCGCATCAACGATCTCGTCAGCGACAACGGAAACGGACGCAGCTCGACCGACTCGGACATGCTCAACATGCTCAACCGCCGCCCCATGTAAAAACCTCTCTCGCACAAAAAGCGGGGCTCCTGAGCTGGCTCTCAGAAGGAGCACATATGGCGGAACGTACAATAAGCAGAGCTCTACGCATCAGCGGTCGCCTGTCGTCACTTTGTTTCTTTGTACAACCTTGACTTCGTCGCTGTTGCATGCCTGCCGTTCGCAAGGCGTTCAGGTCTGCAGTGGCGTCAATTTTTGGGCGGCTTTCTGAACTTCCAGCGTCAAAGAGCATCAATCGATTTTCTAATACTCGTCTCGAGCCCATCTCTCCCGGATACCGTTTCCAGTGCCGAGCTTCGACTGCCGCAACACATGTTCCTGCTGGAGGATGTCTCAACTGTTCTACTACCTTGGAAAGGAGGTGATTTCATACGTTGGCGGCGAGCGCTCGATTTACGTTTCTTACGTTTTCTTCGAAATTGGGTGGACATTTGCACTTTCTCGCTACTAGATCTGGGGCTGCATACAGGAGGTGCTCTGATTCCTTCCACAAGCATCATTGCACGCGCGGGGTCGGGCCAGCATTTTGCTGCATTGCATCTTGCTGGATACCGTGGCGGTTTGCGTCTCATTTGCGCCGTATACTCTCTTAGTTTGTCTGGATCTCGCTTTGACAAAATGGTGTGGCTTCTATGCTTCTCTTCTGTCTCTACCGCGGTTTGTCTCATCAGCTGAGATATCTTTACTCTTGGGTACACTGGTTTGGGCGGCAATCTGAATTCACAAAGCAAACAGCGTTTACTAGTTACTGGATCTCGATCATCTAAATTGAAGGATTAATACACATTCGAGCTTCACCCGGTGCGACTACTCCCGTCCAAGCAATATCACGGTATCGCTCTCACAGATCGAAGACGTCGACCACGGTTCTCCTCACTTCAGGGTCTTCCTTTGCGTGTCCAGTACCGGCTACAAGCAACCTCCTCAACCAATTTCCGCTCAACCAGACTTTGGCTCTAATCTGGACCGGTCCGTTATCGATTCTGCGAACTCACGGTCCGTCACTGAGGTCACGGACCGCTGCGCAACGTAAAATGGCAATTGGACGGCGTCAGGGACCCGAGCTGCAAACTCGGCGCGCTTCGGACCTTAGTCCTAGGGTACCGAAATCCACGTCTTCTATTGGCAAAATCCGGGCAACCCGCTTGGTTGAGGCCGATTTGAACTATGCAGGAGCTATCGTTCCTGCTTCCTTTTGCAAGGTGCCGAAGAATAGTCATTGGACGCGGCGGGAAACACCGTTGCGGCAGCTGATTGTCAGGCCTCGCTCGGGGAACAGGGACGTCACGGGTGCTGGACGCAGCTGACTTAGTTGCCTTACTCGGCTTTGGTCTGTTGGCTGACCTCTATCAATAGCTTACAGAAGCGGCAAATCGAACGCCCACATTGCAAGTTTACGACCCGACGTCTTTGTCCCTGCATTCCGAGGTCTCTTGGGCCGCAGAAGCGGCCGCATTCTCAGTATCCAGCGCCTTGGGCCTCCCACTCCCTCCCACGATCATGCAAGATCCATCGATCCGGAGCAACATCAGCACTGCCACTGTGACCCAGTACCTCATGACCAGTTGTCCTTGTCCCTCTCTCCAAGGCCTTCCAAGTCTCAGCTAAAACACGCGTACCATGGTAGACGGCTCGCGTGCCTCGCCGCTTTACAGCCGCTTCCCATGTCGTCCTCCACTCACCTGCGCAAGTAGACCCAGTCAATTCCACTCCCTCAGCGGCACACCAGAACGGTAAACACGTACCACGGTTCGAGCGCATACTAGTCGGCGCATTGGTCGCGCCGCGAGTGCCGCGGAAGTACCCCTAAGCGGTGTAAAAAAGGCAAGAGTTGAACCGAGTGCGCAGGTAGGGATTCTGGCTTCCGTGTGATATGGGCTACGACAGACGAGGTGTTAGGGATTTTAGTGTACCAAGATTGTGAGTGGGGCTGCTGAGTGAGCAGCTGCGCGGTGTTGGACGTGAGCCGCAACGCGCAGATGCTGGCTTACAAAGGCGTGTGCTATCCGATACACTCATCGCCTGCTTAGATCGGCGTCTGTAGAGATGCTACGACGTGAGGTTTGCATGCTCGTATGCGGGGGAGTAATTTTGTGGCGGCGCGTTGAGCGAGGCACCAACCGCTGCCACGTGTGGGTGGGTCGGTTTCGACTCAGTGCCGAATGGCGATGCTCGTGATCTTGAGACATATTTCGGGAGGGATCCTGAATCATCGTCGGAGGATTTCCTGGATCAGGACGGGGAAGTAAAATTTGCTTGCCAGGAAGACGCGAGCTGAGCGCCTTCTGGAAAGAAACGCTTGGGCGTCTCGACTGAGTCAGTGACAAAATACATGAAACGTGCAACTATCCTGGACCTTGTGTATGGCTTGGCGTATAGTGGATTGTGGAATGGATAGAGGATTGTGGTACGGTTTATGACACGAGTGGGATGGAGATGCGCTGAGTAATGAAGACTCGGTGTGATGCCGACGGCCGACTGAGTACACGGGTTGAAGTTCGAAACTGGAATCCCTCCAGCCGAGCAATTAGTATCGCTCATCTGACAACGACTATCCCAATATCACCAGGGATCGTTGTAGTCAGCTAGACGGTACGCTTGCCTGACTTGATGTTGGTAATGGCCAGGTGGAGAGCTCGGGCAGCATAGAGGGGAGATGATCCAACTTGGAAGAGATTCCCACCGGATCTGTTCTCAGAGAGATGCTCATTCCGAGCTTGTGAGTGGCATCTCTTAGCTCTTTCCTTCACAGCTAAAGGTGCCTGAGCGCCCCTTCCGGTTAGTGTACCCGACTTTGAGAAAGACTGTCTGCGCAAGCTGCAATCACCATCACTCCTGCATCAACTTCGCCAGATCATAAAGCGCGTCCATGACGATGCCAGGAGCTGCTGTTGACGCCATTATTGCGTGGCTCACAGTCGCTGCAGCCGCGAATCGCAGCAGCCCAGACTAGCATCGTGTCTCGCGAGCAAGAGCCTTGCCTCACGATGTGAATCTCACATGCTCCTCGTCTGCCTCCTGTCTCTGCAAGAGATTTGCCCTGCGACGATCATCCGGACGCATCGTTACAAGATCGTGAACATCGACCAGCATGAGCACCGCGCTGCAATGCACGGGTAACGCACAGATGACACTTGCTCGTTACATGTTGCAAGACCGGACGCTAAACAAAGGCAACTTTAGATATGATGCAAAGGTCGCGATTGCACCATGCATGCAAGTCGGGGCAAGTTGGCATGATCAGTTAGTTGGCAGGCTCTGCTGCTATACTCTGTCTATGTTACGACCAGACTCTTCCGTAGCTGTTCGCATCGACTGACTAGCAGGCATGTTTCTCCATCGTCTGATCTCGTCCCTGTGGTTGTCAGCTTTGTTCTTGCACTGGACACATTCGGATCTTCTGTGCATTGCGCAGTCATAGGACGACAGTGTTGGACAGCAAGCTCCGTGTTGACAGAGACCTGGTTAACTGGACACCGCTGACAGCAGAGTAGGCCAGTGAGGCTAGCAAGGCCTTCACGACGGAGCACCGAGCTGGTTTGAAACCACTCTGGTCGGGTGCCTAGCTGCGAGCCGGCGACTTCAATGTACCGAACCTCGACCTTCAAAATCAAACCACGCTCGCAAATTACGAGACTGTTACTTCAGTCAACGGAGGAGATTGTAGCTGGGCACTACAAACAAGATCAGTCACGCATACGGTGGAGCGCAAGAGCACATTGAGACACAAGATGAGAGGGTATGGACCCACGACATTGTAAGATGCACTTGGACGTATCTGCAGTAGAAGGGAGCCATCATCGTTGGTCAAACTGCATGGGGCGGGTATCTCTAGTCCCCTCACAGTAATCTTACCGACCTCCATGAGAGCTCGTGTAACAGCTTCTGGTCGTTGCCGGCAACACGGTGTGACTGAGATAATAGTGCTCAAAACCGCTACCATGTCTCTTATACAAAGCCCCATGCAGAGCTACGCGGAGCATCTAATCGCTACTCGTTGATGTCTCTCCCGTACCTTGCATTGGGCTGCTTGCCAAACATGTCACGCGACACTGGCACTCCGAGTACGTCTCCGCTGTCGTGGCACGGAGGCTCGGGACGGATCACCTTGCCCATGCTTTGCATGCGTGTGGCATGAGTGACTTGGGTGACCTCGAGGAGCAAAGCTATGTCGAGATTGGCTTTTCGAAGCAGCCCCTTAGGCAGTCGAAGATCAGGGACAAGGATCTTCTTGTGGGTGACGAGCTCGATCACCTTCTAGCCTGAGGCGCGAGGCTAAAGACCGAGACTCACACAGAAGTATTCAAACACGCATGGTCCGAGTCGTCTCGTGACTGTACAGCACAAAGCACCTATCAATATCGTTTCCTTCCCTTTCTCCATTATCACTCTCGATATAACCTCTGGACTGCTTTGTCTGCTGCTTGTAGCAATTTAAATTCACCTTCGAAAGATTGGCCTCGTACTGATTTGTACCTACGTTACTTAACTCACTGCAGCACCCCCAGCATCTACCAAAACGGTTCACAGTTGTAGCAACGCCTTATGTGTTGGTCAACAAACTCAAAAACGACCCCCCATCTTGAATAAACAGCTGTTATACATGACGGCCAAACAGCCTCTCTGCGGAACACAAAATTGCAGGTAGCATCTGCGTCCTGTTGTCGCGAAAGACACTTGACACATACAAGACTTACTCGATATGTCTCCTCTGGGGAGGTAGTAGGTTTCCTCTGAGTTGCCGGCCTGTAGTCTCAAGAGAAAAAGGAGAAAGTCGAATATTCATGGGCTTCTCGGTGCATGTTCAAAAGCAACATGCAGCTCACGAACGAAATCTGGACCTATTCGTGACTGTAAGTTCATTTCACGTTCTCATCATCGTATTGTAGCCCGATAAGAGGATCGTGGAGTGGATATGTCTATACACAAGCCTACACATGCTCTCTGAACTTGGATCCAGCTAATATTCCCTGTCCGGAACGTCCCTTGTCCTTGCTCAAACTCCATCTCTTCTTCGCTATGCTGAGGAGCGGCCTGCTTCGTCTGGATCAATAAACGGGGATCATGGACGAGTCCAACCGATTGATACCCCTTTCATGTACTCAAATTGGACTTCTGCAAGGAGATATGCTGTGCTGCCGAGTGTCTTCCAAAACTAGCACATTCGTCACGCATGCTCTCCCCCGGCCTCGCTTACGCAAATATATATATTTGTATTGAAGCACATGAGATAGAGCATCAGTTGGAATCATGAAAGCAGCGAAAGTCTTTCTTTAAGAACCAAGCGTTCCAGTCATCGGGGTGTAGTTTCCAAATCCGACAGACTCTTTCCCCATGTCTGTCTAAAATGACGTCGAAATCTTCGTATGTTTGCTCCCGGGAAATGGGGCTTGTGGGCAGTTTATGGCATGTCTAATCTAAGCATAAGTCCATGTGCAGCGCTCCAGAAAAGGGGGACAGAAATCACGCCCTGCTGTTGGTCTAGGACTGTCAAGAGTTGCAGGGGCACCGTACTGTGGCTCTGCTGCGCTGCCGAACGTTAGTTGGGGAGTGTGTGTGATCTGGAACGGTGTTGTTTCTACATCTGCCTTCTGCCTTTCTCTCAAAGTCACGTCTTTTGCCTGACATCTGTCTGCCAGCCTGAAAGTATCAGTATGACTGGGTGTGAACGCCCGGGATTTCAGGTGCATGCTGGCAGCGGAGTGGGTTAATGTGTTTATTCTATATTCTAGTCATTATCATCACAGTTCGCGCCTTGCCCATGCCATATTCTTCCGCACCTACAATACCATATCAGTCCGCACCCCCCGTCCAACTATAAAAAAAATCTACCTCGCATTGTTCTGCGGTGCCGCAGTAGGTGGGCCAGTAGGCGTTGTATAGCACTTCGTCATACCGCCATCAACAACAAAATCCGAGCCGTTGACGAAGCTCGCCTCGTCGCTGGCCAGGAAAAGCACAGCCTGGGCCTGCTCGATGGCCTCGCCGAAGCGGCCGCTGGGGAAGTGGACTTCTCGGCGGTGACGCTTCTCGGCGTCGTCGCCAAGCCAGTCTTGCAGGAGGGGTGTGCTGGGAGAGTCAGTATGCAATGCGAATGACGAATGAATGCTGGCGTACTTTAGTGGCGCCGGGCACAGCGAATTGAACCTGAAGCCCTCCCGCGCGTGGACCATGGCGAGTTCGCGCGTCAAGGCAAGGACTGCACCCTTGCTGGCTGTGTATGCGAGCTGGGGGGTAGCAGATCCGACGAGGCCGACGACACTTGCTGTGTTGATGACGCTGGCCTTGGTTTTGCCGTGCTTGCGGAAGCTCAGCACGGCATGCTTGCTGCCGAACCACACGCCCTTGACGTTGATGGCCTGGGTGAGGTCCCAGATCTTCTCGGGGGTGTTGACGGCGTCGTCGTCGTCGGCGTGCATGATGCCCGCGTTGTTGAAGATGATGTCCAGACCGCCCCAGGCGTCGACGGTGGCGACCATGGCCTCGACGTCAGATTCCTTGGACACGTCGCAGATCTTGGTGGTAATCTTGAGGGACTTGGCAGAGGGAACTACCTCGTGCAGCTTTGCCAATGCCTTTTCCAGAGCGGGCCCGGAGATGTCGGACATGAGGACGTTGGCGCCCTCGCGGGCGAAGAGGATGCAGGTCTCCAGTCCAATGCCGCTGGATTCATTAGTGTCTGGTCTGACATGGTTTGTGTTTTGATGCGATCATTTCAGAGCTGGGTCACGTTGGTGCCAAGACTCATGGATGGCTCTTGCCACATGGTGATCCAACTCTTCCTTCAACAAGTCCTCATGTCGAACTCTTCACGTCGAAATCCAACTTTACATCAAAATCCAACTCTTCCTCATATCGGACTCGAATTCTTCATGCACGTGATGCAGAGCGTAGATATTCCAGCACGGACTAGACTTACCCAGCGGCGCCGGTGACGACAGCGTTCTTTCCTTCAAGACGGCCCATGTTGAATGCGTGGAGCTTCACTGTCTCAGGCGTTGTTGTATGGGAGTGGTATCAGAGTCTGGGCGGGCGTTAGAGGCGAGGCGTGAAGATTTATAGTCACGATGGTTGACATTAGTCATATTAACGAGGCGGAGCGTCATCTCTCTTTGTCAACGGGGAAGGTTTGCCAGGTGCGCGCCATCACTCGGGAGGGCCTACCTGTGACGGATGGGTGTTTGGAGGTGGTGATGGGTGATGGGAGGCGCGTTTGAAGCGTCAATGGGAACGTACGGGGAGGTCAGGCTGGTGACGGTGGATGTGAGTGAGGACGATATCGGCGGCGATTATCTATCAGATAAGGAACTATTTCGGCGTCGGCGGGGTGCAGACGGATGCACCCCAGAGCGGTGAGAAGGTCCCGGTGTACTCGAGAAGCTTATGAGTGTTTTCTGATGGTCGCGTGGGTCTCGACATGCACTTCAAGGGGCTCTCTGCTGTCACGGCGGTCTATCTGGGTGACACATGAGCCCCGCGATCTAGCGGGGCAGTCTGGCGGTGAATGGCGGGGCATCACGGTTGTATGGAGTTGAGACGGTCAAGATCGAGTGTCGCGTGGGCTATCTGCTTGTCGCAGGGGAACGATGCAGTGCAGACAGTAAGGTGCAGGCAGGCGCGATCCTTTATATGCAGGTAGCGCGAGGCGCGAGGATGCTGGCTATGGATGTCTGCATACCGTAGCCGTATCGCGCTAGCGGCCGTCCGACGTCATTGGCCGAGGTGGAGCTGGACGACAGGACGCGATAGCTGCGCCCGCTGCAATCTGCCTGCAGGACTGGTGACTGTATCTCTCGTCCGTGTTTGCTGCAATCTGCCTGCAGGACCGGTGACTGTATCTCTCGTCCCTGTTTAAGTGCTTCAACAGCACTCCCTCGGTCGTCCCAGGTCCCACGAGATTCTACCTCAGGTGTCAGATCCCACCGAACCATGGCTGCCACGGACGTCACGCTCGAGTCCCTCCCCGAGCTGCTCAAGGACGATGTCGCCGTCAAGGTCGCCGGCGTCGACGTGGACGGGATGCTGCGCGGCAAGCTGATGGCCAAGAAGAAATTCCTCTCCATCGCGCGCGACGGCTTCGGCTTCTGCAGCGTCGTCTTCGGCTGGGACATGCACGACCAGACGTACTTCCGCGAGCTGGGCGTGTCCAACAAGGAGAACGGCTACCGCGACCTCATCGCCGTGCCCGACCTGGCCAGCTTCCGCCGCATCCCCTGGGAGAACAACGTGCCCTTCTTCCTCGTCGCCTTCCACGACCCGGACACGCACGAGACGCTGCACGCCTGCCCGCGCAGTCTGCTGCGCCGCGCCGTCGACAAGCTCAAGGCGAATGGCTACGGGGCCATGGCCGGCGCCGAGTACGAGTTCTACCAGTTCCGCGCGCCGCAGACGCACGCCGGGCCGGAGCGCAACAGCAGCGGCACCGCGACGTTCCTGCGCGAGAACCCCGTCAACGCCCTGCCCAGCCTGACCGAGGGCATGTTCGGCTACAGCATCACCCGCACCGTCCACAACCAGGACTACTTCTACGGCATCTTCGACGCGTGCGAGAAGTTCAACTGCGGCATCGAGGGCTGGCACACCGAGTCGGGGCCGGGTGTGTTCGAGGCGGTACACGCCCACTGCCCCTTCTACTGCTGAGTGACACGCTGACAATCCCATCCAGGCCCTCCAGTTCGGCGAAATCAGCGCCATGGCAGACAAGGCCTCGCTCTTCAAGCTCGTCGTCAAGTCCCTCGGCTCCCAGTACGGCATAACCCCCTGCTTCATGGCCAAGCCCCGCGAAGGCCTCCCCGGCAACAGCGGCCACATGCACGTCTCCATCGTCGACTCCGCCGGCACCAACCTATTCGCGCGCGAGACCGCGGACCCCAACGCCCCCTGGAGCGACATCCGCTTCCTATCCGACCTGGGCCGGCACTTCCTCGCAGGCCTCATCGACGGCCTGCCGGACATCATGCCCATCCTCGCGCCCAACGTAAACAGCTACAAGCGCCTCGTCGAAAACTTCTGGGCCCCCGTCACCGTCTCCTGGGGCCTCGAGCACCGCGCTGCGTCGATTCGGCTCATTGCCCCGCCCACCGCGAGTGCCAAAGCAACGCGCTTCGAGGTCCGCGTCCCGGGCGCGGATACGAATCCGCATTTTGTGCTTGCTGCTATTCTGGCGCTGGGCTGGCGCGGGGTCGAGAAGAAGATGGAGATTGGGATTCCGCCGCTGGGGAAGGGGGAGGATGTTGGTGGGGCTGCGGATAAGGGCGAGCGGCTGGCTAAGAGCCTCAAGGAGGCTACGGATAAGTTCATGGCGAGGGATAGTGTGGCGAGGGAGGTGTTTGGGGATGACTTTGTGGACCACTTTGGCGGTACGAGACAGCACGAAATACGGCTGTGGGATGAAGCGGTTACGGATTGGGAGGTGCGGCGGTATATTGAGACGGTGTAGATGTTTGGTGTCATGTGATATGATATGATACGATAGGATACCAGCTACGACATTTCTTTTTTCGCAGCACTCTTAAACACATTCAGTCCAACAAGTTCAACCACGTTCGTCCTAACCTATCTTTCCTCTATATCCCCAACATCTGCCCCACCCCGTGCAGCTTCCCCATAACATCCGGCGCATACCCAAACCACACAATCCCCTCGGCCATGCGCCACGCGCCCGCGCCCGCCCCAGGCCCTTGCAGCGGAATGTCCATGGGCCCCGGGATGCTCGTCTTGACGCCAGGCCAGCGATCCCTCGTCACGGCCTTGACGTTGCACAGGCTGCGCAGGCCCTCTTTGCCCGCGAACCTGCCGTAGCCGCTGCCCTTGACGCCGCCAAAGGGGAGCTGCACCATGTACGTCACCGCAAAGTCGTTGACGGCGACCATGCCCGCGTCGACGTCGCGGACGACGCGCTCGAGGTCTTTGGTCGAGGACCCATACACACTAGCGCCGAGCGCGTAGACGGTGCTGTTTGCGATTTCCACCGCGTTGGACACGGACGAGGCGCGCATGAGGAGAAACACAGGGGCGAAGAGCTCCTGCTGGGCAATGGCCATCGACGGCGTCACGTCTGCGAGGAAGGTGGGCGTGAAGTAGTGGCCCTGGGGATAGTCGGGATGCGTGTAGCGTTTCCCGCCGGCGAGGAGGCGCGCGCCGCTCTTCACTGCGTCGGCGATCAGAGCCTCGAGGTTGTCAAAGCTGGCGGCGCTGATGGAGGCGCCGACGTCGATGGCGGTGCCTCGGGGCGCGTTGAGGACGGAGCCGGGCTTGAGGGCGCGGATCTTGGGCGTCAGGTACTCGACGAGGCGCTCGTGGACTTTGGGCAGAGCAACGACGCGCTCGATGCCGATGCAGTTCTGGCCGGCGGACTGGAAGACGCCGCGCATCAGGATGCTGGCTACGCGGCGGAAGTTGGCATTCGACATGTCGTCGAGGACGATGGCGGGGTCTTTGCCGCCCAGCTCGACGCACACTGGAGTCAGTGCCTTGGCCGCCGAGGCGCAGACGTGGTGGGCGACCTGGCGAGAGCCGATGAAGGTGATGTGGCTGATGTCGGGGTGCGAGGTCAAGTGGTCGGCGACGTTGGGCCAGCAGACGACCGACTGCACAATGTGGGGGGAGTGGCCGCATGCTTCGAGGGCGCGGGTGACGATGGAGGCGAAGTAGGCCGAGGACCAGGCGGTGGCCTCGGAGCCCTTGACGACGATGGCGTTGCCGGCGAAGATGGAGGTGATGATGGGTGAGACGAGGTTGTGGAATCTAGGCCGTCGTCAGCGTGCTTCTTGCGCGGTGGCTACGGCTGCAGGAGGGCCTACGGGTAGTTCCACGATACACAGGCGGCCACGACGCCCAGCGGCTGGTACATGACCTCGTTCCACTTGTACAGCATCAGCAGGTTCGTCGCGCGGCGCTCGCTCTTCAGGCTCTCCTCGCCGTGGCGGATGGTCCAGCGCAGCTTCTCCGTCGTCACCAGAATCTCGCCCAGCGCCGCATCCACCATGGTCTTGCCCGAGTCCAGACAGGCCACGCGCGCAATCGTCTCCTGGTTGGCGAGGACGAAGGCGAGCATCGTCTTGAGCACCTTCCTGCGCTCCGCGAACGTCGTGCGCGCCCATTGCACCTGCGCCTCCTTTGCTCGGGCGATGGCGCGGTTGATGCCCTCTGCGGTGCTGGGGTTGACGCGTCCGAGGGCCTCGCCGGTTGCGGGCGCGTAGCATTGGATGAGCGACGAGCCGGAGACCTGGAGCACTCAATTGACTGCGCAGTAGCATCATTCAGAGCCTTCTCTTCTCACCTTCAACGACGGCTCCGCCAGCACGGGGCCCCTCCAGCCCGGCTGCGCCTGTTCGGGCGGCGTGACCTGGTACGGCACAGGCGCCTCTGGGTCGGTGCGGAGCAACAGGTAGACGAACAAGAGCGTCGCTGCACCGACGGCGCCGAGCACGAGCGTGCTGTACTCGTCGAGGTGCTCCATGGTGCGCGTTCGCAGTCGAGGTGCGAGTGACGTTGATTGGATCGACAGCCCTGGAGCTTTTTGGCCATCAGACGCGCCATCACGTGCAGCCTCGTCCAAGCATGCAGGTGCTCGGCCAAAACCCCCGACCAGCGAGTCCCGACTCAGCTCCAACAGGCAACTTGCCTTCTCTGTCGAACACAGTCGGGCATACTTACCGTGCCAACAGACCGGCCTTCGCGTAGCCTCATCCCGGTCGTCTCCGCGTGGTCCTCATCTGGCCTGGTGGGTAGACGAGTCTGCAACCGCCTCCAATCGTCGTTACCGAAACAGCTGACAAGCCGTCAACATGCCAATAGTACGCCGGACAAGCCTTTGCTGGCAGCCCTCTTCCCCCCAGCCCTCGCACAAACACCCTCCATCCCCCCAGACCTCAGCACCAGCTTCACCAACGACCAAATCCAAGTCCCCCTCTCCAACAACGCCATCACCGGCTTTGTCACAGGCACAACTTTCCCCTTGGCCGCCGTCACCAACGACCCCACCTTCGCCCTAGGCGACAGCAACGGCATCTCGCCCCTGACACTCTACACCCTGCTCATGCTCGACACCACATGCCGCGCCCGCACACTGCACTACGCGCAGTCCAATCTCAAAACAAGCGGACTGGAATCTGGAGAATGCCATTGTTAAGCATTGAGTCGAGGCAAACGCCCTTACATCTTAAAATCAAGCCTTGAGGCTGATAAATCCCAGCTTATCAATCGCATCGCCATCACGTCCCAGGAAGCCAACAAAACTAGCCCCGCTCGCAGCAGTCTTATCAACACAGGTACTCGTCTTCGTACCCGCGCTCACGCTCCTCCCCGCGCTCGTCCTGAGCTGAGCGTAGAAGATCCTCGTCTTGCCATCCTTCTCGCCCTGGCAAAGCGTCGCAGCAGTCAGCGTCTCGCCCGCATTCAGAGTCAGCGTGGAAGCCGTGCCACCAGTCCCACCGTGCGAAAATGTCTGTCCGGAGCTCAAGCTCAGACTAACAGCATCAAGTCGATTCTGACCACGGAGTGTGACGCTGGAGACTTTGGCGTTGCTGACCTTGGACAATGCATCGAGGTCGTTGTACCAATCTCCGTGCTCGCCTCCGTATGCATCGCCGACCTGAAGTTTGCCCTTGAGCGACCACGTGAAGTCAACCAGCACGGGGTTGTGGTCGCTGAGGATGTTACCGTCAGCCTGCAAGAACATGTCGCCCGCGTAGTCGAATGTCGTGGCTTGGAGAGTGAGGGCCGAGGAGCCACGGTACCATACTTTGTCGACGGTCTCGCATGCGGTATTGTTTGAGGGGTTGCCGCAAAGCAGAGCATCGGAGCCTGCTGCTGGGGCAACTCCTTTCTTTACGAGTTCGAGCCAGACATCCGTCATGCCGTTCTCGGTGCCGAAGACACCGGGGATATCGCCAGTGCGGGTGTAGCGGGTGTTCGAGTCGCCAAAGACGATGACTGCGTTGCCGACTGAGTTAGTCTTGATGTGGTCAGAGACCTGGCGGAGATTGGAAGCACGAGCTGTCAGATCTGCTGCAGTGGTGCTATTGGAGACATTAGTAGCTATTCGTCAGTCTGTGTGATGCCAAACTTACCCAGCATCAGCGTGAAGGTTATATGCGTCAACCCAGACGCCCTCGGCGAATTTGACTCTCATGAAGGTGAAGCCCTTCGGGGTGAGGCAGTCTGCGCTGCTACAATGCCTGTCAGCTTACGCTCTTTCACAACATCGGATACTGGTGTTCCATGGCTTTTATGAGATGAAAATAAGTAACTTACTCAAAAGTGCTGCATGTATCCCATTTGACCCTCTCGAAGTCAGTGAACGGAAAATTGCTCAACGTGTTCAATCCACTGCCCAAAGGTACACCTCCACTTGTCGCGGTCCTGTGAGGATGCTTGTCGTTGGCGTAAAGCGTAGCGTGGTAGTTGAAATCCTCTTGCACATGGATGAGGTCGATGTCGTGCTGTGTCAGAAGCTGGCCAATGCGTGCAGTATTGTTGGTCTTATCCCCAGGTACATCGTTCCCTTGGATAGCCGCTGGCAGTCCGGCAACATTAAACGTGATGGTGTTGAACGTTCCTGTGCTCTGAGCAGCCGTGAGGTGCAGAAGAGGAAGTAGCGAAACAATGGTGCAGAGTGTCGACAGCATCTTGGCTTAGAATGATGAGACTCGAAACATATTCACACGATGTTTCTTTGAAGGTCTTATATGGCCGCTCAGGAACACATGTGCCTCCTTGCAATACGACAGTGCCGAGAAAGGGTCGTCAATGCCGGCTCCCGCACGTGCATAAACTGGGATCATGTTGCAAACAGCGAATCCCAAGGAGAGCAAGGCGCACGCTCGGTGACATCGTAGTTGTAGAATATATTGCCGTGGATCTCTCCTCCGGCGCATTACCTCGATTTGACAGCCGAGACGTTGACATTCATTACGAGTTAGCGTCTCCGCAATCATAAACGAATCAGCGAAGTCGACCCGAGCATGCGTGAGTGGAAGGTCGCGACGTGATAGGGCCGAATTTTGTTCAATAGGCCCTCGACATCTTACATACCAGATTTGGACGAGACGAAGAGGCAGGTCGATTGTGGTGTGCTGTTCTATGTTGAAGTACTGCCAGCATGTGAAGAGAAGACAAGAGCAGGAAAGAAGACATCATGACGTCACAACTCCTGCTGTCTTGACCCTTGGGGTGCTTCGACTCGGAGCAATTTCTGCAAAGTTGCACGCAATAAAGCCGATAGTTGAAGGCTACGACGAGAGACGTTTGAGAGCACGAAAGCTCTGGGTCTGTGTAAGGCATACTGGATGCACTGCCAGGCTCGAAACGGAGTGGGGAAAGCATTCCAAGCGCCTCTTTTCTGCAGGTACTATAACAGGACTGACATGCTATGCGAGCACTTGTAGAATTGTATAGAGCAGTGGTACGTACGTGTTTCGATAATTTCGCTGGTTTACAAGCGCCAAGCACCCACCTGCCATTACCGCTTCGAAGTACAACAAGGACCAGACCCTGACACCTAATTTGAAACCGCCAACATACCTGCGGTTTCTCAATATGTAGGCAAGGCTGTCTATTTATAGGCCTTGTAGTTGGAGAAAACACTTCTTATGATCGATCTTCTTCTCCTACCAAAGTCGCTTTTCACAGTCTCAAAGATAAGTTGATCTTAACCCAAAATTCACATCATTTGAAACGGTGTATTGATTATTAAAGTTGATTCGTCGAAAAAAGCTGGGGTATCTATGCTCCATTCGTGATCAAGAATGCAAACACTCTTCATCGGGTATCCGCTGCGCACCTCCGTAATCATACAAAAGAAAGCTCCAGCATGCTCGTCGCTCATTACAGTCCGGCGCCATAGTAGTCGTGGTGTCGGCAGTTGCTTTGCTGTTCGCTCCGCTCCTCAGACACCCAACTCCCGCCTCATCTTCCTTGCTGACACGATGTGTCAATAGAGAAGTCAAGACGGGACGCTTTTAGACTCTACTCGTGTGCGTAGTACGCTTCCTCCTGCCTCCTCCGCGGCCACAGGTCAGGCACGAGATGATGATGCCGAACAGGGAGACGATGGCGTTGATGATGGCCTTCAGTCCGGCGGCAATGGCGTTAACAATAGCCATGATGCAGTTGCCAATCGTACGGAAGATGGACTTGATCTGCTTCTAGTTAGTGGATGCACGTTGACTAAGAAAAGCTGGTGTGAACGTACGCAAGAAACTACGGCACCCATGTTTGCGGTTGGGTAATGCTCGTTCGATAAGGGTGGTTGTTGAAGATGTCTTCGGCTTCGAGTGTGGTTGAAGAAGTTCGCGGGGGAGTGTGGTGTTGTTAGAGAGAAGTGAGTTTGTCTGTGGAATGAAGGCAACAAACAAACGCGGCTCCCTCACTTATAACGAGTGAGACCTTCCTTCTCGTTCTGACGTCACACGCCCTTGCTCACCTCACCTCACTGCACGCGCCGAGCATGCCAATTTCCCGCAATCTCGTGCTGCAGCGTGACCGCAAACAGAACAAGCCCATGCTTGCCAGCGAAACCTGCTCTAAGACTGACGTTACTAGCGGGCCTGAAACGGCAGCGATGTCTCTTTCAGGCTCAGCAAACAGGGTTCTGCATGGTCCGTCCCGCGTTCAGGGAGTCATACGCCACATGCTTATTTTCTCGCATGCCGTCATAAGAGGAGTGAGGTTGCCCAATACGGCCTTGATCTGCACGAGATGTGGCTGGAAGGCCTCTACGGCAATCTTTGCCGTGACGACACCAGCCTCTTGGAAAGTCTCGCGATGGGATCTTCGTTCGAGATTGAAAAGACGATGTAATGACGGCCAGCCGTTGCGCGTCGTGTGCTTATCCTACCAATCAACAGTTTGACCACACCACCTGTTCGTGTCGTGCCCAGCGCATTCTCCGCAATCGAGCATGTGCCGTGGTCCGCTTGAACAAAAGCTGTCGTTTTTGGCACGCTGCATCACGAGGATCCCAAAGCAGTTATCCTCACTGACGTAGCTGTGGCTCCCGCGAAAGCTTCTGCGAACCAAAATTTCCCTTTGAGTGACGCCACCAGACAAGGGTACAGAAACAGGGATGGTGCGCAAAACAAGGCAGCATTCTCGTGTAATCTCACCGTGCTTGTCATGATGCAGAATTTGCCGGCAAGTCCTCGTTCTTTCAGGGTTCTTCATTTCGTTATAATGAATGTTCTAGGATTTAGTGCTGATAGTGGTCCAGACCATGGTGTGGCTACTGCAGGCTTGCCGCAGAGCTCGCGGCGCGCCATTCCACACAAAGAACGAGTCAGACGCACCTACCGCGCCTGGCAACGTCTAGCGCATACACAATCAAGACTTCAGGGCATGCACAACATGTGATGCACTTCCGTTGCTATGTGCACAGTCGTGTTCTGGTCATTCTCAGCCACAGCTGCTCTGGATGAATCAAACAAAGATTCTTGGTTCAAGCAGGGTCCCGTGAGAGGACTGTATGCATGGCCATGCTTCTCTGAGGGCAAGCCACTTCTTTGGTAGTCAAGGATACCACTGTAACAGAGGCTCTTCGCAGACGCTCTGGCAGATCATGTCCTGTTTAACTCAAGCGGACCCATCCTACAGCTACGTCAACCACATGCTGCAATCTGGGGTTGCAGACATCGTTCGGCGCTCGACAGCTGCTCTATCGTTTATCGAGCTCATAGCTTCTCCTTTAACCAACCAAGGCTGGAGCAGCGAATGTACCTTTAGCCCTGACGCAAAGGTCGCCCTTCACATTTTCCAATGTGCCAATGATCTCAACCATTTGACCGGGCTCTGACCTTTTCGTCATGTCCTTCTGGGGTGATAGCCAAGACAGCCATGACTTCGTGGACCCTGCTTCAGGCTCTGGTCCAGGCTCGGTCTGAGGGAGATTCGGTTTTGCGAAGGAAGCGCGCAAGACGTAGAAGTCAAGGCTGTAGGTAGGTTTTGCGTATGTCACCTTCAGCGAGGATGGACGGTGTACTTCTTCTATTACTTTTGTCAGCCTTCTGTCCTTTTTCCATTGCGATCTGTTCACCTACCAATATTACCATTGGGACCCCTGACCATCCTTGCCATGGCCTCTTCGAAGATGGTCGCAATCGCACCGCCATGCGCAACACCGGGCCATCCTGCTAGCCCTCCACCTATCCATACAATAGCAACCATCTCTCTCGTCTCAGGATTGTAGAAGGCTCTTTGTACGCCCAATCCTCTTGTCCCGCTCATGCTCTTGAGCAATCCACCCTTTTCCATCCCGCTCTTGCCCAGCTCTATCTCCTGCCATACTTTTGGCACCTCTAAATCAGCCGCACTCGATAACGGCATGTCTGTGTGCACGCTATAGCTCTGCTTCCTAAACTCCCTCACAATGTCGAGCTCATCGATATCGGCGTCCAGCGACTGTAGTATGCGAAGGTCGTCCTGCGAGCCTGGCTCAGTCAGACCAAGTGGCGCTGCAAAATGCCGGGCACCGAGGCCTGTAGCTATTCCTAGCGACAGTATTGTGCCGTACCACAGATATGACCATCGGATTTTGGACTGTAGCGGGAGCTCGAGGGGCGCAAAGGACGTGCGCGCATGTCGAGAAAAGCGAGGAACTATGCTGAACGGCGTTCGATTTAACAGAAAGCGTGCGCGAAACATTATATACAATTGCGCTACATTCAGGATGCAGTGGAGAGAGATTATTCACGCGTGGATTCACCGAGGCACAGCCAGGCGTCTAGTGGCTTGGCAGATTGAACACTTAAACTTATACTTACGATACCTCTCCGTCTACTCAAGTGCTTGCAAATTGACCAAGCATTTACTTCCTTACAATTTGCAAAAGCGATAATAGAATTGATTCTCTGTTCGACTACTCGTTATGATTTGGAAAATGTCCAGCTCGTCGAGGTTCACATCATGCAACATGCGGACCTCGCCGTCAACGATTAGATTCGAATCGACTACAAATGAGTTCCGGAGTAACTGCACTTACACAGAGGCCCAATAAATCCAAATCTCCACCCTCTACGCGCTCCCTCATCCTTGGGTCGAAGAAGATACTGCTTCCGCAATCTCCACAGAATTTGTGGAGGCTCTTCTTCGGCTCATACGAATAGCTCTTCGAGGCGTCATCGCCGCTGTTGATGTGCAGCTGCTCGCGCGACGGATACGCAAGTAAGTACCCAGGTCGAGCACAGATGCCACAGTTGTAGCAAATGACTTTCCATTCTGGAAGAGGAGGCGAGAGGTGCACAGTATAGGAGACGGCAACGCAGTGGCAGCTGGCTAGTTATACCTTGACATTATTTAGGTCGAAGGTCAGCAGTAGTGGCGGATTCACACTGCTTCGTAGTGGTCATCGAGAGGTGATACGAAGTCGCTGAATGAAGAGATGGATGTTGCGCTTATGCGAACGGCCGTCAGTCATTTTTATGGACCTGGACTTTCACGAAGATGCTCTGGTACCTCATACTCGCCATTCTGGGCCTGACGAGAACTCCTGGAATCCGATTCTGCGGAAGTTCGGAGACATTAGAATGTCTCCGCTACCGAGGCAACGCCCCAAAGATGAGACTGTTGTACTTATCGATCACCTTACTAAGGTTCCCGGTTTTTTCGTTTCCAAGATGAAGTGTGGCGAATCAACAGCGAAGGCAGTATTAGGTGATCAAACCTATGTCGGCAGAACAACCAGATTCACAGTATCAGTGACTGTAGCGGCCTGACTACCCCTGATTCACGTCGGCAGCATTGCTAAATCAAGTATGTGCCTCTCGAATCTGAAGCCCTCACAGCTAGTCTTGCAGCTGCGCACCGATTGAGACCCGCATTACGCGCTCTTCTGGTACTACCTTTGTCCAGAGTTTGTACACTCTGCATGACAATTCCCTCAATGGAGGATCTCGGCTGTACTACACACCATCAGTGAATGTACATATCACTGTGTTCAGCTCTGGGTCCCACCGATCCTGCGCCATGGCTGTACAAGAGATCCTTTGTGGCATGGTGGCAAAGGCAAGCCACCCAAACGTACAGATTTGGGCCGAGTGCTCCGATTGGTGTCGGAGACGGTGGTATGTGCTTTGGACTTAATTCCGAGGTGTTGGATGCGAGGTGTACGAGGCTGGGACAATAGTGCAAGAGTGTTTGTTTGCGGAGAAGGCGACAGGAGCGGGAAGGAGGCTCGTGGAGCCGGTACTGGATCATTGTGCAGCGTACATCGTGCATGCTCGGGGGCAGGAGCCAGTGAGGAGTTGGCCGCGCGAGAGGATTCTTGAGTTGTGGGGAAACTTGCTTGCAAGAGCATCACCTTGAATTTAGGGGAATTGTGATAGCAGTACGTTTGTCTCCATGGACAATGAACAAGTGAGAAGCTATCAATGTACCCACTCGACCTTCGGCTCATCATCCGTGCCATCTCCCAAGCTAAGTCCTTTCCAAACTATCCCACAACATCCCTCCAGAAACTCCTGCACTTCCTCCCTGCCGTGCCATGCCTCGTTGTACGCAGCGCTTAGCTGAAGTTGACCTTTCCATGTACCCAAGAACACGCCAATGCCAGTTCCTAATTCCTCGCCTGTCACCCAAGGATTTTCCGCACTGAATGATCCGTGCTGTGGCGCAATGATGTTATCAAGTCTGCCCATGGATGATATTGAGACTGAGGGCGATTGATTAGGAGCCGGTACTGGCGTGTCGAGCGACCACTTTGAGTTTCGATTTTGCACCCGAGGCGTTGCCATCGACCAAAAGGTTGGTGCGAGTGTGAGATTCTCTGGAGAGTTTCGAATCGGGGCGTAGAAGTCTCTGACTTGGCGTACTAGAGCACAAAATTCCTTTCGGCCTTCTTCCAGCTCTGGATAACAGTCTTTCGATCGCTCTGCAATAGAGGGTATCTCGAGATCAAGAGCAAGACTGTTACCTGAGACTGAATGGTAGATGGCAGCTGCATGGTCAGGAGAGTTGTAAGGGGCCATGCAGTTGGGGCGCTCATTGATTAGGCAGTAATTGATGTATCGCGCAGTACGTGCCTCTGCGCGTGACGGCTGCAGATCTCGGAGGAGAAGTGCGATGCTTGCGTGGTACGCATGGGTGACTGTTACACCTAGCGCTTTACATGCTTGCAGCACTCGAGCAGTGACCTCGATCGAGAGGGCAAGAGCTGCACGTTGATGCTTGCCAGGAATCTTTTCACCCTGCGTGAAAGGTATAGTCAAAAGTTCAACATCTTGACGGAGTGCTGCATTACTCGAGATGATGTTGTGTAGATGCTTCTGTTGATCCAGTGTGAGAATTGGAGGAATTGAAGCCGCAACTCGAAGGGGTGGGCTCAAATTGGGGTGCTCGCTTCCAGCTAGTGGTAGCTCGAATGACGAAGGATTCGAGTGATATTGCGCAGCGTTTGAGAGTATTTTGTTCAACAGCTGAAGTGTACCAATCCCGTCGACTGCACCAGATACCCTGTTAGTGTATACATTCATGTTGTTGGGGTTTGGGCGAACTTGCTGATATCGTGTGGGGAGCGGAGAACGACATCGAAATGCACGGTAGCCTTCTTACTACCGATATTATATGGAGGTGTAATCACGAATAGTGTTGGAACTCTGGGGGCAAGTGGGTCCGAGTTGCACCATTCCAGCCCATGCATGTTTGGGGTGACGGGTATGAATGTGTTGCTAAGCCAGGATTCGGTATGGAAGTCGAGATAATCGAGATCAAATGACGCGTAAGTCTTGAAGTATTTGCCTCGCTTTTTGTCAAAGTCGACTCGGGTAGCTATGGTCGGACAGTCGTAACGAAGCCTGAGCCAAGCCTTACGAAGCGCGTCTTCAACATCCTGTCCTGTCGAACCGTTCGTGATGTCCACTGAGATAGAGACAAACCCTGTGATAGCAAAGAACATGCGGCCACTGCCCTCATATGATTTGGCAAGACTGGTGTAGAAGCACTCTGCTTCGTCGATTTCCCGCTCCCAGTGGTTAAGTCTGGATTGCTGCCAAGTATATTGAGGATAACGCGATCGTGACATTATGCCGGATGGTTGATGGAAGGCGTTCATAAAAGATCGATAACGGGACAGAACGTTATATCAATTGGCCAAGAGTGCAGCGTGGACAAAGCTAGATCGTTGCGAGCAACTTACACCTGAACCTATGACACCAAAAAGCCGGAAGTTGATCCAATTCGCACTTTGTCGGCTTTTACGGCTAGGCTTGCGAACCAACCATGCATCTCGGGCGACGCTGCACCGCAATAGAATCTCTTCATGCTGGAAGATGGTATGTCGGCCCGCGAACCTCGAACGCGGTAGTGCAACGGCGGAGTGCTTTAGATCAGGCTCAACGAGTCACGATTGAGTAAAGAAATCTTGTGACACAGCTATGATCAGCAGCTGAAGACTGTGCGAAGTCCAAGGACGAGTTATTGTCAGAGTTAGGGAGAAGCGGTCGTAGACCAGCCGATGTTTTGCCGTTGCGGGCCGCTTCCCGAGAACCTCCTCTTCGTTGAAGCATCATTCCTTAACCAGCTCCACCACACACACAAAGCTGTGTCGCTGCGACACGTGAGCTTTCTCCACTTTATGTTACCGCACATTGCATATTTATCTCATGGTTCCTATGCTTCGTCACGCGTCTATGCAGAAGGTCATCCCAATGTGAAGAATACCAGAAAACTTTAGGGGTATCGTGTGTCATTTGCAGCTCAAAAAGTAAGACGAAGACGAAATATCTAGTGCGATTATGTGAAAAGTCTGCCAGTATCTTGAGAGGTTGTCTGCGAGGGTTCGGCCATCATCTTATGCTCCGTAGTTGAAGCCGCCAAACGTCCTCTGCTGCGATACGCAACTTGGATGTAACGGTTGGCGCTGTGCTCGAGCAGCAGCTTCACGGCTGCGGGATAAATACTATTGCAAGCCACCTAGAGTATGATGCTGTTACTGAATCTATCGTCGCGAAAGCCGTACTATTGTCTCTTTACATCGACGTTGGTGCCGTGCTTAGCCAGAAGCGTTACTGTCTTCTCATGACCATAATCTGCAGCTGCGTGAAGTACGTTGCAGTCTATTCAAACCTGCATGGTGGCTCGGTGCAGTGTGGGAGCAATAGTTCAACCATTTATTTATGATCTAACCTGGAAGCGGTGTACAGCGCGGTTCTCTCGTGAGTCCTGGCAACTATCGATCGCATGTACTCGGGAGGTTACCGGTAGCACTCCTGTCGAGGGCCTGTTGTACGACTTATTCACCAAAGAAAGCAGCTATTTCGAGGGCATATATCATGTTCTCGGATTCTGGCTAGTTTTCTAGGTAGATAGTGACACTTTTTCTGACCAACGACTCTGCCACATCCTCCGGCCCGACCTCCTTGTAGATTCGGAGTGCTGCCTCCACACGATAGTGGACTACAGGTGACATGGTCAATATTTGTTCTAGCAACCTCCGTACTGCTTCATGCTGCTTCTGTCCTACAACATAGAACAATACAGAACAATTGTGACGTTGTACCTTGAAATTATAGAGGCGAGTTTTGATTAAGTTGTGAAGATGGCGGTTAGCTCGTGCAACATTGTTCTCGTGGTGGGATCCTAACTCTTCAGAGAATACAGAAAAGCGTCTTGTTAGACATCTGTACATTCGAATGGCTTAACAATAGCTCCACAATAGTCGAGTAAGAGTGAAAGTGTGGGCTTCTTTGAAGTTCTTCGAAGCTTTGGTGTTGGGGTCCCGGCAAGTTGCCATGCAGACAATGATGTGTTGCAAATCATATCTAATAGGATGCACACAGGCCGGAAATCATTCCCGATGGGGGCTCAGGACTTTAAAGGTATCAATACATTGGAGGACAATGCTTCAGCGACGAGCAAACCTCTCCTCGAGCGCTCACTGATATGAGCCATTAGAATTCTTCTCCTCATGCTGTATGAGCAACTACTTCTTCAAATAACTTTTGCGGTGCACGCGTACCGGTCATGTGTGGATGTGAATTTATATCCTCAACCTCCATTGTCAATTGGCGGACAGTCTATGCGCGGTGAAACGTTTTCAACGAGCAAAAGTATTTCCACGTATCATGCTGGGTCTGATACAAACTCCGCTAGACACTGTCTGTCGAAAATTAGTGTGCAGGGGAGCGACGGATCAATTGGGTCGCACATGCGGTACGTGCATGTGCAGCCCCTGTATGATCTTCCAAATTGCCGCATCGCCAGATGGTGTCAGATCCGTGTGCTCGGTGCCACATGTGGATTCTCGATGTATCATCGTGTGACCTCTCGAGGGACTACACTCATGCTACGACCTGACTCGACATGCCTAGCACTCGTCAGTGGCTCAGGACATTTGAAATGAGGCTCTGCGGAGACTCCTTGCCGATGTCTTGCATTGACGACGATTTGCGGTTGAAAGCGGCGTAGGGTTGTAGTGCTTTGATTATTGTCTTGGTGCAGTGCCACGGTTACATGTTCGGCCAGGAAAGGAAGTTCGGATGTCGAAAGCGGCCCCTCATAGGTGTGTAGGGTTAAGTATTCTCGGGTTCTCTGTGTAAAAAGTGCATGACGAAGACTTCTGGAGCGTGCCGCGGCTGATTGTGCAAATCCCAACGAAGTTGATGTTTGTGGTCGCAATCCGCGGAGCAAGAATGGATAGGATTTGGACAACTCGAGGCGCACTTCCAATCTCAGGAGCCTAAGGGAAGAGTTTTTTTCCGGATGTTGCACGAAAGCGAAGTTCCCTAGTTAGCTCGCAACAAGGACTGCTTTGGACTGACACATGGGAGCAGTCAAAGACACCGAACGAGGAGCCCATCGCTACACAGTCGTATGCGCTATTGCGAGACGCCAGAGAGGGCTGAAGCCCGCTCTGAATCAGGGGTCAGAGAGCCCAGCAGCGAATTCACGGAGTCGTTGCTACCATATCTGTCAGCTGAAGCTATAGGCCCGGTACGAGGGAATAGCTTCGATTTGGTCAATTGCATTCACAAACGTGAACTTGTCCTTCAGCTCTCATTTCAGGTACCAAAGTTCATATTCTCACACAGCTCAATATGCCTCGGCACCTGGCCCTGCCTCAACGGGAACGTTGAATTAGAATGCAGTTGCAAGCTTTCATGCCCTGGTATTGAAAGTTTAGCATGGCTGCCAGCGGGATTGTGGAGGAACATTCAACGGTCCCGGTCCATCAGCTGAAGGACAATAAGCTCAAGGCCAAGCAGCACAATGCCCTATATTTTGCGCCGAGTAATCCAGAGCTGTACCCAGGTCGGTACACGAATGCCAAGCCCTACGTGCTGACAACATCTGAAGTGGTGGACCATACAAACTGTCGGTAATAAACTGCCGGGTCCGTGGGTCAAGGCTTGCTGATCCAAGCAAGTGACCCAGCTTTACCCGTAACTTCCACTAAGGGCATCGTTCAACATGTGTCTTCGGTGTCGCCGGCATTTGATCGATAAATTTACGAGATCTTAGTCTTAGATCGAGAGCAAGGTCGCAGAAGCGATGCGACGACCCGAGAAAGTCGACTGATCTCCCGCAGAAGGGCGACTAGGATAGAAAAAGTAAAACCTTTTCATGATCCAGGCTGCCGCGGAAGGGAGTCATGCAAGAACGACGAGTGTCGTACAGTACTCCTTGACACGATGTGCCGTGATGCAATCGACAAACACATCGTACGGATACGTCGATTGTCCATGGCGATCAATCCTTTGGCATTTCAGTGTGGCGACCTTTTGCTTTTCCCGCTCTGCCTCATGCTGTCTAGCAACTACAGCAGTAGGCGGAGTGGAGCACTTCGACCCATGATTGCTATCTAGAGATCGCCCAGCCCTACAAGGCATACACAAACCGGGTGTAATCAACCATGCACGAAAAGACGCAATGGGCGTTTCCGAGATCTCATTGGAAAGGTTTTGCAGCCGCGTAGTGCAATCGAGCTGCTCTGGCGGGGTTAGATTTCACTACACGGTTGAGATTGAGTGTAAGATAGCGCATACTGCACACGTACAACGAATAACACTTCAGCGAAAGGCACTAAGTCCGGTGATCAGCCACCAAGTTGCCCAGCTGTTGGATGTTACGAAGCGCGCGCACAGTGTGGACCCATACATGAACGGAAGCTTCGAGTCTTCTGGGACCTAATGATGGGTCATTCGGCTATCGCACTGCAGCTGAAGTCGAAAGCAGGGGTCAAAACTCGCGGCGATGATGCGTTGCAGACTGGGGCCTCCCTGCCTATGTGATACCAGGTCTGCACGATCCAGACGGGATGGCTTTGATGGCGTCGAGCCTAGCGGGCACGATAACTCGCATCAACTCGTTCAGGTAATGAGCGACACGCCCGACAACGATTAACGGGATCTCCAATGGAGTGCTCCTGCCTCCTGGCGTCCGCCACAAAAGATTGGTGTTCAAATGTTAGAGCTGTGACGCAGGTACAGCTGCACATCAAAACTCTATTGTTGTGAATGACGATAATCCGTTCCAAATTTTGGGTCTCCACCTACGCGTTAGCGATATTGGACTACAGCGAGAATAACCCCGGTTCAAAAGTAGGTTGCGCTAACAGGCGCGCACAATAAAATCGGAGAAGTCATTCTGTCGAGGCGCTCTCCGCGGCTGAGGGCAGCCGAGACTGATCTGGCCGCTCATCAAGAAATCCAACATCGTCTACCAATGAGCAATTTGCGGTTGCGCACCCTCAAATCTAGTTCTGGACGCCTGGAAACGAAAGCGGTTATAAGCGATGAACGACTTAGGGAGACAGCTCAAACGTGCTTGATGCACATCGTGATGCCAGACAGGGCAGGCTTTGGCGAGGCACGTCTCAGCAAGGTCTCGATTGGCTGAGCCTGAGAGGTAAGCACATTTCCTGTTGGGCTGCAGCATGCAGGAATAGGAGGTGCCGAGACTGGAGCTACAAGGAATGGCAAGTTGGCTAGGATAGCAACTTCGTGATGGTGCAGGTAAAGTGTGCCAGCAACACAGCTTGCCTGCAACAACGGCCTTCTTGTACGTTTCGAGCCATCATCGGAAACAGAGCACGAGCAGCGGTTCTGGGGTTCGGCTTGATGCTGCGGGGTAATGAGGCAAGTTCACGTTGCGCAGGCACTGTAGAAGGTTGGGAACTGCAGCATTGTGGGCGGGTAGAAGGCTCAAAACGTGGCAGCCGCAACCCACAGATGAGTTGTAGTTGACTTGAGGATCTCCTTGGACTGCTCAGTGCTGTGCATCACAAAATCCCAGCAATGTGGTTGGGCGTCGTCGGGTCGAGGCTTAGGGCTTCCGGACCAGGATCCTTGAGGCCTGGGCTGGAAGCTTGCTAGACGCCAAAGTTGTGAGCGTGTCAAAAACTAATGTGTGCACAAGAGCCGACTGTGGGGACTCGGGCACTCCGAACGCTTATGATCGCAAAGATCTGGTAGAGCAACGGGCAAGATCCTAGTGCAACGCAGCGTTGTGCGGAGGGCGCCGTCTTAGCTGGTGTCTGCGTGCGAAGACGGAGGGATGAGAGCGATGTCCGTCCAAAGCGTGACAGTGAGTCAGCGTGCACATAAGTCGAACCTTGTATTTTGATTGATTATGATGGTTTCCGATGATATTTGGATGTTCACTGATCCTCAAAGCTGTGCAAGATGATTGATGGACTTGCATGGAAAGCACAGGGCTGATTGACCGGTCAAGGCCCCATGACGTTTGACGGAGTCGAGCGCGAATTTGGCGGGGTACGACGTACGGATAAGGTGAAGAACGGAGACCGACTGAGACTATCGCTAAACAAGATTGGATGTTAATCAAACTGGTGCGCAGAACCGGCACAAAGGTCAGAAAAGTCATCTCCCAGGATGTGCATGCTGGCTAGCCGTCCTAGCAGCTTACCGACACGGCAATAGCGGCGCCGTGTATGATGTGCGCCATGGGGCAGAATCGAGATAGGTAGTTTAGAAGCCAACGAGCAGCTTGCCTTGAAGGTCAAGCGCGCTGAGAAGGGCCGGTAGGCCACCTGGGCTGCTGGGCGTGAGTCTCTTCAGCGGAGACGTGTAGACATCATTTACTGGGCCTCTCGCTTGAAAACCATCGTTATTGGGTAAAAGCGCCTAGGATTACACGACACCTGCATTGGTCGGTTGCGTGACAGAAGATGCTGCGAGATGAAGCACTTTGTCCCACGTCTCTGTTGTTGCCTGAGGTGTCAGTTGCTCGACAGATGTCGATATTCGAAGCTCTGGGGTACTCAGGGGCGATCCCAAGCTGCAGACGCCTACCGGGTCCCGAGACGGGGACAGCCAGCAAGCCCACCAGCCCTGGTCAAGGCGTGAACGGAGGATGCAGGCAGAGCGGACACGGCTGCGGCTTCAGATCTCTGCACACTCTTGCACCATATTGGCTTTGCACTGCGCCCACTGGGGGTTGGCGCCGACCATGGCTGCCCCAATTGTGCGGTCTGTGGCAGCAGCCTCACGCACGGCCTGGAACACAGACGAATCGACCGCTCGATCGACCGCGAGAGGAACCCAGTCCATGTGGTCTGTCTCTGCCGCGAGAGACTCCTACCAGGCAGTCGGTACACTCTCAACGACACGGCATGCAGCAGACGACAGTCCATGCACAAGAGCGCCCGCAGCTCCATCAGGTCTCTTACAACAGCTGTCAGCGAGCGTCGACAGGCGCCCCGTACTCTTGCTAGCATGCGGACGAGTGCAGCGCATGCAGCCAGCAGGGCTGGTGGTTGGGACGAAACAGTCAGCAGCATTATCGAACGCTCCCAACACGGCATAATGGCCTCAGATCAGACGCGCGCAAGATAATGAACCGAGACTCAACCCACTGCACGCCTGGCTTTCCACGTGGGGATCCAAACCCTACCAAGGTAAGCCGTGCAATGCGGTGCGCCGGGACAGGCGCAAGAGAAATGAGGGAGAGCAGGGACCGCACGCTCGCTGCGGGTGACGCCTTGCCTTTTCAGTGGCACACGTGCCTCAATCAATACATCAGTCTCGCTAATTATAGACGTCACTGCAAATGCTAAGCAGTGCATGTTTCGGGGCCAAAAAGCAGTCTCCGGAAGCGTGACGTTATGTCGGTATTGGATGACCTTTTGCCTTTTTCGATTTGGGAAGGGATAGCAATCTACAGGGAACGGGTGCTAGTTGTGCTAAGCCGCGGCTGGCGATCGATGGCCTTCAGCAAGTCCTGCTCTTTGTCCCTACCGTCGCAGCACCTGCTTAAGCGCGCAACGCAGCGCAGGCAGGCCGCAGGTCCATCCATCCATCAATCGATCATTGAATCAGATGCAGCTCGCAGTCCTACACCTATTCGGCTAGCGTCAGCTGGCGACCTCAGCGCCTGTTGTCAGCTAGGCTGGGAGCAGGAAGGGGGCACGGTTGCTGCACTGGTCGCCGACACTCTGAGCACTGGCCGCCAGGATTGCAGGGCAATCACGCACGAAGGAATAGACGCTGGGGTTGAGGACCTTGCGATGCTGCTGGTGATGTACATACCTTGGTGTGATGTTGTCGTGCTGGACTCTTCGAGAACGCTTGCCAGCGCCGCCAGCTTCCATCGAGGGCGATCAGCAGTGCTAGCAAACGGGGATTGGCCTTTGTAAACGGCGAGCTTGGACAAAGGAGGGAAGGCATCGTCGCGGCAGGCTTTGTGTCTGCCACGGCTTCTCTTTGGGCCAGACCAAGCTGATACGTCCGTGCAGGCCCGGTCGGATTCGCTCTCGTTGGCGCCAATCCCGACGCATACTAGCTAGGCCTCTTCCTGCAGGCTCCCTACCCTTGGTTCCTGGCTCTGGGTCATGAACAAAAAGCATTTGGTGGAATAGCTCCTGTCTGTCTCTGTTCGTGCCGCGACCCCGGGTCAGGAGAGCCGCATCAGAGCCACGCTGCTGCTCGGCCCTCGCCCAGGGCGTTTCCAGAGAACAAAGAAGGCTGCGGCGAGGACTTCACCACGTATCAAGCCAGCACCAGTGTGCCTTTGCTGCCCCGGGCCGGCGCAAGCGACAGCTCCTCCACTGTGCTGGTCCAAGCCGTCCCGCACGCCAGCAGAGTCCGACAGACTGCCAGCGCCCAGGGTCTGTGGCCGCCTGGTGCGTGCATTCACCCCGGCCGCATTGTTGTCGGCGGCCCCATGCTCGCTGGTTCCTAAGTGCGCTTGAACGGTGTGGTGAATTTCTCATTCGCTGCGTTTCCTTCTGCCGTGCCTCGTCTACGATGCCCAAATCTGCGAAAGTGCGCCTGTGAATAGCGCTCCCGCCCGCTCACCTGAGGCGTGCTCTCGTGCCATTTCATCTCCCATCCCGATCCAGATCCTCACAACGCTCGGACTAACCCTATCGCCTGGTTGGGCCCTTGATCAGAGAAGCCCCAGAACGCCAGTCAGCCACGCGAGCCCGCCAAACTTGACACCCTTAGCCCGCCATACATATACGTGACCGGTGCTCTCCACTCGCTCGCGGTAACAAAGCCTTAATCCACCCAGGTTCCAGCCTTCTCCGCCGTCCTCTGCTAGGGCGCCCAGGTACTGAGCTTAACACGGAGAGATCGCCACTTTGCGCGCCTCAAACTCCACCATCAACAGCTCACCAGGCTCGCTGTCCCCCACCTGAGCTCAGTGGCATCGGTGGCCCCCCATCATCAACGTGCGACACCAGATCCTGCAACGCCGCTGTAGTGGACCCTCACAGGAACGACCTCATCTGTGCCTGTTTCCAAACGCGGAAGTTGACGCCGTCCCAGTCCCTTGGATCGAGTACCAGAAGCTTGACCACCAGCCAATCCAGCGCCAGTTGGACCACAGCAACAGCACGGTCATAGCATAAGCACAACCGTCTTGACCAAAACCCATCATTCACACAGCCTGTGCTACCGCCCCAGTAGCACTACGTCTGCGCAACCAGGAAACCGGGCCCTACCGAAGTCTCCATCTTGGAGGTCACCACGGTTTCACGAGTATCTGCTTTTGCTCCCCTGTGCGCCCGTCTGCCTCGGCCTGCGACGTTAATCACCACTGATACCGGGCAGCGACTGAGACTTCCTAGCAGTCTTCTGGCGAGGCCTGCATCTGTCGGTATCACTGCCCACCTGAACCAGCGCAGGTACCGTCTCGAGGGCCGTTCACCAGCAACAGCAGCATCATCAGGCCTTCGGACCTGCCAGTCGCCGTCTGAGCAACAAGACACTAGCCAGGAGTGCCATCTGCAGACTCTCTGAACCGGGCAGGTGTTCGTGTTCGCTGCACCCTTTTACAAGATCACCTCCCCTCCACTGCCTGCATAACATCGGTACTCTGTCCTCCTCGACTAGACGACCTACCTTCCACAATACGCCTCTGAACTACAAGGAGCTCTGTGGATCAACACCAGCCTACACGTGGGCTATATTGGTCTGGTGCTCATTTCTCAAATCCGCCTTTTGCAGCGTCACAGCTGCAGGCACTGCAAACTCCTTCTCTATCTGAAGCTGGTAGGTCATCAGGACCTTACCGGAACACAACCGCCAACGTGGCTGCTGCAGTGGCTCACCCGGCTTCTATGCATCCTGGGTCTGACCCAATGGGTGCACCTGCCAGCTTTGCGGCGCGGAGGCCTCATGCTGCTCAGTTGGGTAGCTTTGAACTTCCACCTCCGCCAATGCACAAATATCCTTTCACTAACCACGGTACCGTCTCGCAGTCGTCACAGGCGCCGACTACTATCGCTAGTGTTGGCAATCTTCTCACACCGCCGAGCACCATCCACGGCGACGTGATAAGCCCATCGTCTGGAGTGTCAACAAGCGGCGCAGCCCCGACAACGATGGCCTACTCCCAAAACTACAACCACATCTATTCTCCCCCTACACAGCAGCCATCGTACGGCTACCCGCCTTCACACTCGCAGCAAAACCAATATGGTCAACAAAGCCGAGGTAAGTTTGCTCTTCTGCACCATGACTGTCTGTTTGGGGACCAAGACTTACTCCGCAAAGGGCTGAACCCACCACCCTATGAGATCAACAACCAGCTGCCACCATTTACGCCATCATCCAGCGCATCACATATGCCGTCGATGCCCGCACATCACCAACAGCCTCACCAACAGCCTCACCACATGATGAGCGTACAAACGCCTGTATCGTCGGCACCCCCTCAACAATCGCCCGCATTACCTCAGGACTCCTTTAGGCAACCACACCCCCCCACACCGACTTACAACTATCAGCCGTCCGGAACGCCGCAGCACTCCAACTTCCCATACTCCACAGGGCCCTCGCCGACTCAGCAGCACAGCCAAAGCCCAATCAGCGCAGGTGGCTCCATGCCTAGGATGTCACCAGCGGTTTCGCAAGGCCAGATGCCCTCAGTACCATCTAACAACCCAGTGCAGTCTCCTTCCTATTACCAGCGACCACCCCCGTCAGGATATGCACCAGGACCAGCACCAGTGTTCTCAAACGTCAACAACCCAAACGGTGGGCTTGCTCTGGTAGGAGTACATCCTGGGATGATGCCCGGCTTCAACAGCGGACACGCTGCCCAGATGCCACACTTCATGACCGGACACAACCCCCACCAGCAACCGGCTTCGAACGACCGACCATTCAAGTGTGATCAATGCCCACAGAGCTTCAACCGTAACCATGATTTGAAGCGCCACAAGAGGATCCACTTGGCAGTAAAGCCCTTCCCGTGCAACTACTGCGACAAGAGCTTTTCACGAAAGGACGCGCTTAAGGTATGTTCGAACTGGAGACAAGAGCTGTAGCTACCGCTAACAAGTTTCCAGCGTCATATTCTTGTCAAAGGTTGCGGCAAGGCTGCTGCGAACAGCGACGACCCCAAGCGCGAGAGCCACTCGCCTAAGTCGGAAGCCGTCGAGTCGAAAGCGATGCGCTAGTGTCGCCGCTGACACGTCGAGGCCTCGGCCTTCTTTCCTTCTCTTGTATTAAATACCCTTTACGTCTTTGTCATTACGGGTTTCGGCGCACGTTGTTACGACACCTCTACCTTCGCTGTGCAGCTATAGGGTCACGATCTATCATGTTTTCTGTTTATCGCGTATTGGACTACCCTTGGGACGTTGGATATATCCTATCTGTGGAGTTTTCGGGTACAGCATGTAGCGATGTTCTTGTTTCTTCATGTTGTCTGAACGTGGAGACATTTGGTCGGTTCAATGGGGTTGTATCAGGTATGCGGGAAGCGTTGCTTTTGCAGCCATGTGTTGATTTTGCATATTCGCAGCTGCGGAGACGGCTCGTCCGCAGCGTCGGGAATCGGTCGACTCAGGGGTCTAAGGCTGTAAGCAACTTCTTGGTTACAATGTGCATAAAGAGCAGGGGCGTAGCATGCACCTGTGTGGCATCAGGGCAGAGCTCTAGGTACAGGGGGGACAAAAGGTGCTACGATACCGAATACCATGATACGATTGCCGTTCTTCCAAACACCTGACCCTGCATTGCCCGTTTGTGACTATGCATGCGTCCCGGAGCATGTCGCTCACCAGCAAATGATGTCGTCGAGCATGCAGTGTCTTCCAGAAGGAGATGTCGATATATTAAGGTTTTGTGTGCGAGCGGCAACTTGCAGTCGTGAGCGGCCCACGAACCTGGCGCGCTAGACCCTCGGACGGCAGTTTCCATGGCTTTCGCCTCACGATCAGCGCGTTCCTCACACCTCACCTCTTTCCCCTCCACGCTTCACTTCCATCTCGTCACCCACAGTCACGATATCAGCAACGCATCTGAGAGCCTTCGAAGGGAATTGATTCTTCGTCGATTTGCCACATTGATCGTGAGCGCGAAGGCCTTGCAGTCGCTGCTGACTTTGTAGCTCACTGCACCGCACAGCTCGTCCTCAAAACATGCAGTTAGCCTCCACATGTACAAAATTTAGAGGCACTTTTTGAAAGCGCATCTAGATACGAGAAGATCCCTCAGTATCTCAGCATGGCGCTCGCTACGCCGTCGTGTTGCTGCAAGGCACATTAGCCACGCAAGGAACGAGACGCTGACCACAATCACTTGTCTAGAATAACCAAAGTACCTTAGAGAAAGGATTCGCGTATTCAATCTTGGGCTGTTCATACATACCTCTTGTTCTCTAGCCAACTCATTCCCTTCACCTCCTTTGGTGCACAAACCAAAATACAGTCTCTCCACTATTCCTGTCTTGGCACATTCCTGAGCGAAAGAGCTTCCAAATCGATCTTTGTGGATTTGTGAGACACGCGCTTCCTCTGTTCACGATTCCTCTGTTCTTTCTCTTGTTTCTGATGGTGTTCGAGGGCACTTCCCTCCCGTTTGCACACCATTACCGCTTTGCCTCAAAGTCCGTGCGTTGCGTCTCCCTTCCCCTCCGAGCTCGCACACAACTGCCTCCACAGGCTTCTCTACTGCATGCATTCAGAACTTGTTAGCTTTTTGGTCGTTGAGTAGTTTTCAATTGTACTCGGACAGCTAGCCGCCCCTCCTTTATCGGCTCCGTCAATCAGGTTACAGTCCAGCGACTGTCCGGCACTCTCAGTGTCAACAGCAGATACCAAACATCAAAACACTACGGCCCTACCATGGCCTGAACGAATTCTGGCTGCACAACTACGGCGACAACTGCTACCACGGGCATCATCACTCGCCTTCTGCTGCTCAGTCTCACCGCGCGTCATTTAACCTGTACATTTGTGGTCCCTCATCATAGCCAGCAGCTGAGATAACAGCTAGCGAGGCGACCCCGCCGTGAAGCTGTATGCGCCAATCCAGCATGGACCCCAATTACCACAGTCGACCTCCGACGCGCCGACGCGCCTTGGGTGATGGTACTCACCGCGCGAACGAGAACCCTCACACCCAACGGCAGAGCGAGAAGCACAGTCACGAGCACATGGGTCATTCTTCGAAGGCTCTACCTCACAACGAGTCGATTGTACCCAATGGAACGCTTGCCGTTCGTCATGAGCAACAGTCTCATACACCTGAGAACAAGCGTCTCTCTGCCGTACTCGCCCATGAGACACGTCCACACAATCCCAAACGCGACTCTACCATCTCCAACGCCAGTACCAACGCGTCAAACACCACTAGACGCCGCAAGACACACATTGGGCCATGGCAGCTGGGCAAGACCATTGGCCGCGGTGGTTGCTCACGCGTACGACTGGTGAGGCATAGCATAACCGGGCGATACGGTGCTGCAAAAATCATCTCGAAGACTACGGCAGAGAAGGTGCGCGCGTTGAGTTTGGCAAACCTCATCCAGAGTGCAGAGCAAGACCCGACACTGCACCCTGACGGTAAGGTCATTCCTTTCGGCTTAGAGCGCGAGATCTGCATCATGAAGCTATTGGACCACCCAAATATTGTTCGCCTCTACGACATCTGGGAGAACAGGGATGAGCTGTAAGTATTTTAGTCCATGTCATATGTAAAGTTCTCATGCATCACAGATACCTCATTATGGAGTATGTTGAGGGTGGTGAGCTGTTCAGCTACATACATGAACAGGGCGGTTTAATCGAGATCCACGTGGTCCACATCTTTCGCCAGATCATCGCAGCGCTGATTTACTGCCATCGCATCAGCATACACCATCGCGACCTGAAGCCCGAGAACATTCTGCTGGATCGAGAGACAATGACAGTGAAACTGGTGGATTTTGGCATGGCAGCGCTGCAGCCAACTGGAAAGAAGCTAACGACACCATGTGGCAGCCCTCATTACGCTGCACCCGAGGTCATCAAAACCACTGCGTATGATGGCGCGAAGGCTGACGTCTGGAGTTGCGGCGTCATCCTTTATGTGCTGCTCACAGGTACACCGCCTTTCAATTACTCTGGTGACGACAGAGATCTCAAGTATCTGTTCAAGGCAATCGAGAAAGGCGAGTACGTCATGCCTGACTCTTTGTCACATGAAGCAGCGGACTTGATCAGGCGGATCTTGATTCCAGATCCTCGGCGTCGCGCTGGTCTTGAAGATATTTGGAACCACCCTTTCCTGCGCAAGTATAGCAAAGAGCTAAACTTCGTGGGAGATAATACTTCGGCCAGTCGCTGGACGGGACCGCTACCATCTATTGCAAGCTGGGAGACCCTCGAGCGTACGACGATAAATCGCGAGATTCTACGATACCTGCGCACGCTTTGGCACAGTGAGAAGGAGGAGGTCATCATCCAGCGCCTCATGAGCCGAGAGTAAGTGCAATCTTCGATACCTGACCCCTCCAGGATCTCTGCTGACATCACTGAAGTGCGAACCAAGAGAAGTACTTCTACTCAGCACTTCAAAAGTACCAGCAGGACCAGCTCGAGAACTACCAACCCAGCGCCCACCACCCAATCTCGCATTCGAACAGTGACCATCACCATAATGTGCGCCACACGCCTTCACGGGAGGATATCGAGCAGATGCCAAAGCAGAGGCACAAGCGGTCTCAATCAGGGTATTCTATACTGAACAACGAGCACATGTACTCAAAGCACAGCTTCTATGAGTCGCCAGCGTCAGAAGCCAGCTACGATCCGTTCCGTGCCTCGCGGCAACCAATTCTCCTTGAGGAGGCTGCGCACCAGAATGTCAATGTTCGTCGCGGGAGCAGCAACAACAACAGTCGTAACCTACGACCAGCTGCGGCTCTGGGTCACCACCGTACCGGCCATTCCCTGCGTGTAAAAGCTCTGCGGAACTCTAAGCGCGGTTCTGCGGTCTCTCGGAGCTCATCAAAGCACACCACGCCTTCGCGGCGCTCTGTGCACGCCCATTCTGTCTCGAAGTCCTCGCTCATGAGCTCGCATTGGCCAAGTAGTCCTCCGGTCATGGCTCGAGCTGGTGGCATCGGGAAACGGGGTGTCAGCTTTTCGCGTCTACACCGTGGAGGATCGACTGCTACTGCCAGCACCGTAGAGACGGGCGCTATTGCATACACACCGAATCGGTCTCTCGCCCGCCGTCGAGAGTCCACTGAATCTCCTGGATCATCACTTCGATCCAGCACCATCCAGCCATCATCTGCTGTTCGGTCTAAGTCCAGAGCCTCGACAAACACCGCAGTACCTCGCCTTCGCGTACGGAAGCCCGAAAGTCCAAGCAAATACATTCAGAGTGAGGCTCGTAAGGTCAGTACCGAGCTTGGAAAGGTCATGGAGGAAGCTTTCAATCGTTCATCTATGAGTTCCAGCACTAGGACGACGCACACGGATACTTACCAGGATGCCACTTTTTCCAACTACGATACACCTCCCACATCATTTTCGAACCGAGACTCAGGTGGGAGCACAATTGCTACACCCAGTACAAAAGCAATGCTTGCATCTCGGCCGCTTCCACCAATTCCAACAGAGACTCCGAACACCTTCTTGCATCGAAAGCTCGTTGAAACACGAGAAGACATCGCTCGGCGACTGACGGAAGACGGTGATACCACCGAACACTTCACGCAAGTCCTCAAGCATTTGGATAGTCTGATTGTACCGCCTGTTAACAACAAGCGCATCGTATCTGCGCCTGCCAAATCTCCAGAGCATGCTGCGCCTTTGCATGCTATACCGGAGGAGGTGAAGGTTGATGGTGGAGCTGGGTTTGAAACAACCCATAGCCCACACTATCGAGCTGTCACTGAACCCATTAGGCCTCAAGCTCGCCGTGTAAAGACAGCCCAGGAAACAATTCGTATTGTTGATCAATCGCCGAACCGCATTGCACCCCTCAATATCCGCAAGCGAAGCGGTGCAAGCCTTTCATCGACCTACGCCAGCGACCTTCCTATGGCTATCCCGTGGCCGGGGCCAAGCGCCCAAAATTCTGTTCGGTCCTACCATGATGTGCAGAAAGACTTGCTGGCCGCGCGTGTACCGATGGTGTCTCCTCCAATACCGGAAATGGTGCCTGTGGTCAAGAAGAAGAAGTCTTCATGGTTTCGTCGTACCGCTGAGGGTAAGGAATCACATGACAGGAATGAGCCTCAAATCAAGCCCAAGAAGTCAACCGTTCTACTGCAGATTCCTGAGGCTTGGCAAGGTCTTGATGATCGTATCAAGAACGACCCTTCTCCTACGCTCAGCACTCACAAGGAGTCGTATAAACACGCATCGAAACAATCTGACGCTAGCAATGCCAGCGAGTTTCCCATGCGTAACACAGCTTCTGCTGCTGCCAAAAGCGACAACATCCCACAAAAGGGTCTTCTCAGCTTCTTCGGCAAGAAGAAGGAAGAGAAGCCAAAGAGTCCTATGGAACTTGATCGTAAGTGGGATCTAAGTTAAGTTGTTGCAGCTCTCTGACACCTTGTTTCTAGTCAACTCCAGCGCATCGTCTATCCTCTCGAACCACGGCCTTGAACAAGGTTCAACTGAGTCAGGACCTCGTCCTGGTCCGCCCGATGTGCAAATGAACTGGCTCTCTCGCTTCCTTCATATCAAGCCAGCTTCTAAGACACTCTGCTTCCATGTCGGTCGTGGTAAGGTCCGTGGTGACTTGGTTCGCTTGCTGCGAGACTGGCAGCGTTTTGGTGTTCGCGACGTTACCTTTGATCGCACTGCCAATACCATCAACGCCCGCGTAGACAAGATCAACCGTAAGTCTCTTCTCCTACTCAATCTCTGTTCAACAAATGACGCTCGATGGTTTCTGCTTCCAGAGACATCCTGGAGGCGGAGGCGGTGTTTCGATGTCATTGCACACTTCCTTGCATGCACTTACAACATCCATGATCCGTAAAGCTAATATCGCTCCTCCACAGATCTTAGCATCAAACCCGTCTCGTTCGTCATTGAGCTCTTCGTCGTTTTGGAGCATGGCAACCGAGCCAACCTTTGCTTGGCCCGGTTCACTCAGACCCGTGGTGCAGCATCCAGCTTCCGCAAGGTCGTTGACATTGTCGAAGATGTGTGCCGCGCAAAGTCTATGTTGGTCGAGGATCAGGAGAAGCATGCAACTATGATAGCGGTTCTGACCTAGGAGTCCGGGATGAAGATCGCCCAAAGCAGGCGAATTTCATGGACACTTGGCGGTATGCTTTCCAACGTATGAAAGTGCATTTTGACGGAGCATTTGTTTGGAACGTCTGGGGGATGCTTGGATACACGATCTTGATGTTTGGCATCGCATACGATACACTGAGCAGCCTTACTTCGGTATGGTCAGTCCAAGCAGCACTACTTCGGCACCTCTGAACAGCCCTTCAATCGCAGTCAACGGTCTTTCGAGCTCACTTGACCATAGCGTATCCCAGCTTCTTTGTACTTATTAGCAATGGTCGTAAGCCAATAGTTGGGACGGAGTTTGGTGTTTTAGCATGTTCGTAGCTATCGGCCGGCACAAACCTCTAATGAGTAATCCACTGAATCATTTCAATCATCAAACGTTTCTACACATGAGCAGATGATTAAGGTGGGACGAGGCTCGCCAGAGGAAACGCGGGAGCTGCGGAGCTGGAAGACAAGCCATGGCGGAGGTCACCAAGCAAGAAGAGGTAAAGTCACACGTTATTCATTCATCTCAACGCCATCTACTTCTTGGCGCGAGTATAGGTGTTCGTGAGGACGTGGTATTGCATTTGCCCTATGGCGACGCCGGAGTTTATCTCCAGCACGAAGATTGTAAATCATCCCATCCCATTCATTGTTTCCGTGTTTGACGGAAGAGAGTAAAGGCACACCGAGTACCCCGAAAAGTCCGCTGAATCCAGGTCATGCATACATGTTTTCCATCTCCAACTAGCATTCAGATGAGCTGCTTAGCGGGTCCTGGCCTGGACCTTGGGGGCGGCGCCCTTGGAGCCCTGCTTGGACTGGATCTTAGCAGCCTGGCCGCGGGCACCGGCAGCAGCGCTCTTGGCCTTCTCAGCCTTCTTAGCCGACTCGGAAGCAGCCTTCTTCTCCTTGCCCTCCTTGATGGCGGCGGCGCGGGCAGCGTTGCGGGCCTCGGGGCGCTGGGAGCGGCGCTCCTTGATAACGTCGAGGGAGGCACCAACGATGGCACGCTGATGCTTGACGGTGCGGCGGGTGCGCTTCTTGGCGACCTCCTGGAAGGGGGTCAGTGACCTGACTTTTGTGGTCGAAAAGCACGTCGCAGGAGGTTCTCTTGCGGTGGAGCGAGCCTTTTCAGGTCATCGCCAACAGCGCCGCAAGAGCAGTCCTCCTTGACAGATAGCGTACCTCAGAGATACCCTTCTTGTGCTGCCTCCTGTAGAGGGTGGTCCATGAGATCTTGCGAGGGTTCTTGCGCTGCAGGAACAGAGACTCAGTCTTGCCGTTCTGGAAGCGGAAGATCTTGCTGTCACCACGGATGTAGAGCTTGCCCTGTTGTCCTGTCAGCATGTCCTTGTCATCGGATATCCACTGCATTGCCCGTCCGCGCCTCCGCGCCCATGTCCTGTGTGTTCGTGCGGTGCTGTCATGCGCGCTGCGCATTTTCGACATGGGCCTGGGAGATACGGGGGGAATGCGTGGCGGCACGCACCTTGCCAGGGTAGATCTTCTGGCCGGAGAAGGAGTCGTCGTAGGTACGCATATTGGCGGTGTTGGCGTGATACTGCGGTTAGTAGTTGTCGAAAACGGCTGGAGTCGTGAATATTCGTCCTGCGTTGCGGCCTGCGATGGTGGGAAGCTCGGACCTACTAATAGCCGAGCTTGGCAGGCGTGATGGGCAATGGGGAACGGCAGGCACGAACACCAACAACGCCAACGCCGAACCATTAGCGCCCTATCACCAAACATCCGGATTCTGGCAATGCTTGCTAGTTCAGAGGCAGTGTATGTGCTGTGAGATTATTCTGAGGATGACATCACATGGTGTACTTTACGATCGTGCTGCGTTGCAGAATCAGCCTGCCAAAGCTCGAAGCTCGGCTGTCACGGAGAACCCCCTGCAAGCATATGCACCCAGAGCAGGCCAGAGCTCTACCAGCTGCTAGCTGATGCGTGACACGTGTAGCGATCAAATTCTACAAGTGCGGGCAAGACCTCTGTCACCTTCACTACTGTAGACACATTGAGTGGCCGATGAAACCAGCGTCATCTGGATCACATATACTCCACTACCGTTCAAGATACTGATAGACAGGCCTCACACGCGGCATGACGAAGTTGATAGTAATTATCGGCATTACGGGCAACCAAGGCGGTTCAGTAGCCCGCACCTTCCTCAATGATCCGTCATGTCGAATCCGCGGCGTCACACGTGACACGCAGTCCTCAGCATCTCTTGCCCTCTCGGCGCTGGACATTGAGATGGTCCAGGCAGATCTCCACGACCCATCGTCCCTCACAGAAGTTTTCAAAGGCGCGAATCTAGTCTTCAGCGTTACTGATTTCTGGAAACCGTACTTCGATCCTGCGAACCGTGCTCGTGCAGCAGCGCAGGGGAAGCCCATCGGTCAATACGCGTACGAGCTTGAGGTTGAGCAGGGAAAGAACATCGTCGATGCTGTTGCGCGGGAAGTTGATGGTCTAGATGATGTAGGACTCATTGCGAGTACGCTGTGTAACGCGAGGGAGAGCAGTGGGGGCAAATACAAGGAGCTATGGCATTTCGATGGAAAGGCAGATATATTCCCAGCCTACTTGCAAGAGAAATATCCAGCCTTGGCGAACAAGACAAGCTATCTGCATACGGGGTACTTCTTCACGAGCTGGCAGATTCTACCTGGACGATGGTTTGCAAAGGTAAGACAAGTCTGCTCCTATGTTCCAGGTAAAGTCCACTACTGTATCAAGATCTCGGTGCAGCCTCCTGAGGTATAATGTCGTTGTGAAGGGCTTGCGGGTAGTTTTTGGCTACCTCACGATGTTGGGAGGATCTTTGACCAAGATCAAACTCTGCTAACTGCGAGGCAATGTGACGCAGCCTACAATGAGAAATCTGTTGCTGACAGCCTGCCTTAGCTACCTGATGGCTCAGTGCAGATGCAATTTCCAACAAGCTCCGACATGCTCGTTCCTCACCTCGACCCACGCAAAGATACCGGTCACTGGGCACGTGCGCTACTCGAGCTACCGCCGGGCAAGACTATCATGGCTGCCAGCGAATGGATGACTTGGCCGCAGTGGATCAAGACTTGGGGTGACGTGACGGGTGTGAAGACGAGTTACAAGCAAACCACGGTCGAGGACCTGGACGAGCATATACCCGGCGGAGCGGGCAAGGAGATTGGAGAGATGTTCCAGTTCAGCTCAGACTTTGCGTATAACGCTCACCAGGCAGATACGTTGAAGACTTGGGATTTGGAGAAGGTAGATGTTGATATTGAGCAGGTACTTAAAATGCTGCTGACCAAATTCATAGCTAGGGATCAACGTGCCGACTTCACGTCTGCGGGACTACATCGAGTCCGAAGACTGGATCGCTGCTGGGATGATACCATCCAGGTGTGTTTCACAAGAAATCCTGAGCAACCCGCATTGAGCAATGTTCACAAGAGTGAAAAGCCCTTGGTTTGTCACTTTTGGTGCATCGCGAGTTCTTTCACCAAAGATAGGGCAATCTGGTAATTATATCAAGCCCGGCTGGATGTATCTTATACCACTCACTCTCAACTGCCGACTTCTAGATCCTTGATCCCATCTCAAGACACGATATTGCTCTCATTTCCAAGTACCATCACTCACAATGTCTATTGACCTCTCACTACACACTCAGAAACTGCCCGACGCCATGGTCGAGCTGGACCGCATCAACACTCCAACCTCTCTGACACTCTATACGCTCGCGGAGCGCGGTTCCGTTCGGCCCCTCAACGAGAACGAGCTCAAACCTCTGCGCAAGCAAGGCAATGTCTATCAGGGCAGCGAATGGGCTTCTCCAATTCTTACCGTCCAGCTTCCACTCGATAACCCCCCCAATGCGAAGGAATTTAAGAGCATCTTGATGAACGAGATCGGCGGTAAAACCAGCTTTGACTTCGTTCCGACCCGTGGCTCGCCAGAGACGGATGCACAGGCTATCGTTGCACTGTTGAATAACATCGAGAATCCCAGCTACAGCACATCTGGGGCCATTCTAAACATGGTGTCTCCATCGTTCGAACGCCTATTCCAGCTCAAGGTGGATTGGCCGGAGGATGGTATGTTAGGCACATCTCATGTTCTCATGACAGTGACTCCAGCTAATGATGTCTATGACATGGAGTACTACGACATCTATACCTTCTCTACCCTGCTCCATGGTAGCAAAGTGTGGCTTGCACATCCGCCTCTCCCTGAGAACTTCGCTGCTTTGCAGAGCCACTACCAGCTGCTTGCGGTGGATGAATACGCACTGGGTATAGACAACGCACAGAGCTTTCAGCATGGCATCCTCATCGTCCAGCAAGCTGGCCAGAGTTTGATCATCCCTCCGTTCTGGACAACTATGGCGATCTCCACGCAGACGTCGGTTGCAGCCACGTACCAAGTGGCGACTGCGTTAGAGTATGCAGGGCGTGTCAAGCACCTCAGCTATTTTCGGTTGACCTGCCAGCTCGGTCTGTCTGACAGGTCACAGGAACAAAATCGTCTTATCTTCCACGCTTCGGAGCTCATCGACCATCTCAAGCGTATCCTCGAAGGCGCCTTCCCACATGGTCAAGCCAGCAGGGTGACCACCTACATCTGTCGCGAATACGAGGCTCTTCGAGTCGGCCTTCGCGATTTGCTTCAGACGATCGATGACAAGGCAATCACGCGGGGCCTTGAGAACCAGTTTCGAGGGATATGGATCAAGTTCTTGGAAGACAAGCGCAAGAAGAACCCGGCTTGTCGGTTGTGCAATACGCGTGTCCAGACCATACCGCCTGGGATCTCCGCGACAGATCGTCTCCACCAGCACTTCGTCACGTTCCACTGTCTTCGTAGTGGACACTTGGTGCAACCCATTGCGCGATCTTCTGTGCAATCTTAAACGACGGCAGATCTGATGTTCTGCTGCAAAAGAGGCTGCAAGAGCAGATTGCTCGAGGCCATTCGGAGACCAGGGGACAGTGAGTACGCATTCTCAACCTCTGATTACCGTTAACATTTCGATGTTTATAGTGCCTGTATCTTACTGTTTGTGCTTTCTATGCTGCATAATACTGCAGGCAGGCTGAGCAAGTTATTTGGGAGAGTCGTCTTGTGTGCGCGTTATGTGTAGTCTATCGAATGAACTAGAGTGGATGCAACGTGTACTTCGGGTCCGCCCGCTGATTTGCGGCGATCCTAATCTTCGAAATGAAACTCTTAAAGCACTCCGTTCCTCGTTACCCAATCAAGACAAGACAAATGATGCGCGCGCTTCTGGAGACTTGCTATACTGTGGTGTCAGGCGTAAGTAGTGTAGGTAGGTCCCGGGGTGGCTGATGACTACGGTCAGCGTATTGAAACCTTTGCTGGATTTAATAGGACTAACAAAGTATTAGCTAGCACCTAAAGCTGCTGCTATTGGACCCAGTCGTCAGGAAAGCCTGCTGCATTTTCGGTCCGCACCCCTGGACTCCGCGACCCACCTACACTACTTACGCCTGATACTACAGTAGTAGCTGCTGGTGCGTTGGTTGCGTGGCGTTAACGGCTAAGGGGGTACGTAGATGTAAGTTAAGACAGGTCTGCACTGTATTATATACAAAATTAGGTAGGGTTTGGTGTAATTTTGCTAATACGGCCATTCCGGAGCATCCGATAACCCCCCCTAGTCATGAGACCCACTCACAAAACTTATCCCAGGTACCATAGTAGGATGCGGAAGGCTTTGACTTCGGAGCTGGGATTCCAAATAAGATTCCAAATAGGCAGGTATCAAACGCACGTGAGGATTCGCTACTTGAAGTATGACATCATCTGTCGAATACAACAACATTACCCCGCCGTTTGGCAGCGACCGGACTCATCGAGATTTACACACACACGAAAATCAGCTTTCAATATGAAGCAATCAGAAGTACTACATCACCATGCCACAATGGGCTTGCGGCTGACAAGTATTGACAGGAAAAGAGGCAGAAGATTGATGGTATCATCTCGAGCAACGAGGAAGAGGCTGTAAAGATCGATCAGATCGCAAAAGTTCGAGGATGGTTCCGGCCAGAGGAAGATAGCGCATACTATCCTATCGTACAACAATACTTACAGGGCGATCTCGACCTCGACACAGCGACATCCAAGCTCTTCGAACCAATAGATCAAAAGATCATCGACCAAAAGCTGGACGACGTGTACTTCGTAGATCTGTGGTATTCCATCATTCATTCTGCGAAAAGGAAATCCTTCTATCAGGCAGAGGACGATGGCAAGTTCGGTGCACGTTTCCATGCAAAGGTCGCCGACCTAGTGGCAGCCTTCCGCGAACACAAGATCAAAGACCACGAGGAGTACAACTACATCTACAGCGATTTATACGACCTCGGGATGGCTTGCCGTGAAGCAAATAATGACGAACCTGACCCGAACGCTACTGAAGTTGAGATCGCGGCGTGGGCGAACGTGAACTTCTTCTGGGCTCGCCTGACCGAGAAAGGACTTCTGGATCTGAGCCTCTACGCGATCTGGCGTATGCGGACCGCGCTCGAGGAGGAGATCCAGGATGATGTAGAAGGCTCCGTGGCGCAAAAGTATGATGTGTACGTTCCTGCTGCAGCATCCTGGATCTTCGGCCTGGGTCGTGCCTTGTATACGAAGGAGGAGGACCTCACTCCCCCAGACCGCAAACAAGGCAATCCAGCCAAGGGCGGCGAACTATGGAAAGGCAAGGCAGAGTTCAGCAAGGAGCGATGGTCATTCTGGAAAGAGCGTCTGGGTGTCATCAGCAAGCTGGACAGTGTCTCAGATAAGACCAAGAACCTCTCAAGGGATGCATTGGAGGCAATGGAGAGAGCAGAGAGTTTCAACACCGATTCTCACAGTGTGAGGGCGGGATCGTAAGCTTAGGTAGGGTTTCGAGCTCTCAGGAAACGGAAAGTAGTGGGTTGGGGTCGATGGCATACAGGGCCCACACTCCGGCCCACGATGATGAATCGTCAGCATATGAAACCCAGTGGTAAGGAAATAAGAATTTTCACAAACCTTGAGCCGAATCATACACTACTTGAAGACCACTGTCAACTGTACTACTCGCATCCAGAGCCGTCGCTGCCTCGATAGTACAGTAGCCCTTCAGCGGTTGAAATCCACGACCTTGTCTCTTATTATTTATAGCTTCATGCTTCGGGCATCCCCTATCGCGGCTTCCTTCCCACGACATACGTCCCCACCATGAACAGCACACCGCTCCCTAAGCCCAAGCCTGCACCGCCCAGCGCTGCTCTCCCAGCACTCAAAGGTACAACGCCTCTCTTCGCTACTGCAAAACCAGCAAGCGCACCTACACCCGTTGCCCCAATTGTTTCCCAATCCGTATCTACCTCGCCCTTGTTCTCCAACAACCTCCAACTGCGATCCTGCCATTCAACCTCGCTCTTGCCTCTCATACGCCCCCATGTCATCACCACGCCAGCAACAGTTCCAAGGACAAGGCTACGCCCTGAGTTTGAAAGGGACCTTGAAAGCACAGTGGTCATGGTGACGGGTTGGTGCTGTATACGCGAGCGGACTATGGAGATGCCAGTATAGGGTAGTGAGAGAAAGGAGAATGTCATTGCTGAGGCACGGAGGACGTGCAGGTAGAGAATAGCGTGCGCGGCAGGTTGATCTTCTGCATATTGTGGGTGCGAAAATAAAAAGGTCATGGTGTCTTCGTCTCTCGCGGGATCTCTGGGACCGTGTTGCAGTGTATAGTCTGACCCCTTCCCTCTGTCTCGTGAAGGCTGCGATTGCTCGACTTCAGTTGTTTTCATGTATTGGATTATATGAAGCAGCTGGTTGAACAGAATAGCACGGCCTTGTAGAGCGAAGACTTATAGGCTCTGCTGGCCTGTGCTGTAACCTGGCACAGCTGAGGTGATACGCCCCGCCCGTGAAGCTATACTGGCGCGTCAGGTCAGCAGTAGGAGCGCCATCTGCGAAGTTGGTGGTTCTAGCGATATGATTTGTACGCTTTGGCCAATCACATCGCCTGGATTCTTCAGCAGCGGCGCATTCCCTCCTTCACAGCGCCTGCCGCCGACCACCAACTGTTCATGCTTGCGCACGTAAGCACATTGGCTCTTCCAAGCCGTTCTGAAACGAGCAGACTTCTCAACCAAAACTCATCGCGATCTGTTCTGAGTCGCACGCTTGTTGAGTTCAGCGAAATGCCGATACTCACAAGGCAAGATTACGCTGTCCACCCGCCGCCCTAAACAAAGGAATCCCCGTCGTTTCAACCACTTTCATCCAAAGCTTGACGCGTGTCGCACAGCCATTCGATCGCAAGGTTGGCGAAGCTAGAGGGTTCACAAGACCATCCAGTCCTTTTCGCCGGTTGTGAATGGCTTCAGAATTCTGCGGTTCGATGTCGCGCAGAATATTGCGACCAGGGTTGAGAACTTGCGCAAGACAGCCCGCCAACTTCCAGCCCCGTGACGTCATGCTTGCTTCACTATAACAGCCGCCAGAACTCGCCCTAACATGCTCTAATCCACACCATCCCATACCAAAATAGCACGACCCGAGAACCAAACTCTATCTTGCGAAGAACTGAATCCTGCAACATAGACCCGAGCCACACACACTATCTTCCGCATTCCGAAAACAAGGCGAATCTGTATATCAGGTTAAATCATCACCATGCCTATCGGTCAGCAAGAATCCGGCGTCACCTCCGGCGTCAAGTTCGTTACCTCGACTGTTGGTAACACGGTTGGCGGTGTCACCAACACCGTCGGCGGTGTTGTTGGAGCTCTTGGACGAGGTGTAGGTGAGACACTTGAGGGAGCCACGGGCAGTGCTGGAAGGCCTGTTGCGCGAGGCATTGCGGATGCCACGACTAGCATCGAAGATGGCGCAAACAGGATCGCTGGCGGTGTGAAGAGGGCTGGCGAGGGCAAGTGAATGAGCAATGCTGTGGAAAGAGGTTTGTCCAGATGGACGAGGGGATACGACGACGGAGCTTTGAGACACTGATGATACCACCAAGTTGATGACATGCTATTTACAAAGCTTAATCATACTTTCTTAGCCCTTAGATTTCCCTTCAGTCACCCAACTTGTACCCTAGATTGGCGTGGCGTTGACCCAGAACCTAGTGTCATCAGATCTGTACTTGGCGTTACTATCAATCTGCTGCTGAATCCACTGGATCGCGGATTTGTACGCTGTTTTTTGGTCAATCAAGAAGGCAGTACATTTGGTCCCACACCACCTACTGTTGATGTCTGCAGTGTTTGGATTGGCCAGGCCAGAAGCTCCGTTGCGATGACCAGCAAACCATCTGTCGTAGCCATAGTAGTTCTGGCAATCCCATCTGGATGCGACGTCGGCGTATAAATCGGAGCTATTCTTGTTATTAGTGTGTAAGGCATTTAATAAGTGCAGAGACAGTCGAGGTGTAAAGAGACCCGGCCGTAGTAGTAGAATTGGGAACACGTTGGAGATTTTCAGGCGGTATATGAGCGATATAATAGCCCCTACAAGGACTTCGTTCTTGTAACCAGTTTTATCATACAACATGAAAGACGGGCTTACTTCAACTTTGCACCATTGTTCCAGTTCGCCTGGCTCTGTCCCTTGAAGCCAGCTCGGCTTGCGCACTCACGCAACATGCCCCAATTCTGTTTGAAGATGCCAAAATTGGCAGCATCTTGGGTCTTACCGTCGCCATAGATATAGCTGGTGCTCATGTTGTCGGTTTCCAACATAGCGATCGCGAGATCCAATGAGCTGCCTCCAGCATTAAGGACCTGTTGCTTGCGGCAGCCGAGTCCGCTAACAGTGTAAGAACCGCGGTCAGCACGAACATTAAAGGTTACTGGAGAGGCGGCCGTCAAGCCTGAAACTGCTACGAGCGAGAGGAAAGAAAGCTTTATCGTATCGATTGTGGAGTTTCCGAGAGTGTTGTCGCTGGCTGATGTGTGCAACCCGGTTGTCTCCTGCGATTCTTGTACAAACTAATGTCAGAGAGGATTTCTCCATGCCATGAGCACTGCTCGATTTTGGCTTGCGGAACATGCCCTCCGTCGCAAAAGGGAGTTCTTTCGAAATGAAGAGTACTAGAGGAGACACGTAGAGCGTCCGGTGATGCTGATTTGGGCACGGAACAAGCGTCGAGCCTGCCTGTCTTTCTCCTCTCAGGTTAGCCTCACGTGAACAAGACAAGTTGCAGATAGGAATTCATATCAAGAGATCACCCCAAGACAGCTATGAAACAAACTCAGAATAATACGAGTTGCTAGCAGCCTCTTCAAGACGTTTGCAATACTTTTTCAGCAGGACCATTAGGAACAGAAGGCACATTCCGTGAGCTTCCACATGAAACAAACCCTAGAGCGAAATGCTCAATCTTAGCTACAGGACTAATGGGTCGTGCGTGCCTGTGCTCGGAGGCTGTTTGCGGTCGCCATGTGTTTCTCGGGAGCCTGGGTACTTGAAACTCAGGTACAGCCGCGAGCGTCTAGACAATCGAAAAAGTTCAGCGTTCGTCTCGACGCTGTTGTTGAGCACCTGATTAACCGATCGTACCATCTTTTGTGCTGGTGTTCCGACATGCCGGGTTTCTGGACATTAGACAACGCTCGTCCAGAAAAATTACATCCTGGATTTCAGTTGGACGAAATTCCGCTTTACGTCCATAATTTCGACAAAGTGCAATGCTCCCCGCTCAATGGCCGTGATTAGTTCGAAAATCTTCAGGCTGGGAAAAGCGGATGATGAGTATGTGACATCCGGACGATGTATTGTGATACATTTTGCCAATGCTGGGGACGGCCGAAGTATGGGGAAGGCAGTATGCATGCAGCCTAGTACAATGGAGCCAAAGGTAAGCGCAGTGGCGGAGAAGGATGTCGGGATAAGCGGATAAGCTCACAAACGGAGCTTGTACGTCATGGTTTGTTCCACTCGCATGCAGTGCGTCTGCATTGCATGCAAATCCTACCTTACAGCTGCCATCGTGATCAAGTAGTTGTGGTGTTTCAGTGCGCAATCCAGGGTTCTTCAACAACAGTAGGGATCTACCCTGGGCAACATCTTCAGCATTACGCTTTCTGGTCAGCACGATGAGAGCCATCGCCGTATCGATAACATCAGTCCAGCGCCAGCACCAGGCGTCGACAAGCGTCTCTGAAGCGTCTCAACGAGCGCAAATAATAGCGGGCGAGAGCGAGATGGCTGAAAGGCAGCCACGTCTTACCCCACAAAAAGGCGAACTACGCGGGTTAGCGCGCCCAGCATCGCGGCTAATCGACGTCCCCACCGCGGGCCCCGATAGTCCTGACATCACTGCAATCCACAGAGGTGCGCGACTTCGCTGTTTCGCTTTGGCGGCTTTCTCTCGACACCAATTGTCATCCCAGAATATCTCAGGTAAACTGTCTTAGGTCCAATAGTCTTGGCAGGCATGCTACGGTTTTACCAGCACATACCTGCATATCAACATGCGGTTCAGCGAATGGGATTCCAAAGGGGTCCTCCCAAGGACCGCAGAAACGCAAGCGAGAAAGGCAGATGCAGCGTTAGCTCCAGCGGGAGGGGATGCATATAGCGGATAGTCATTCGCCTCTGCGCTTCACAGTAGCCCTTCAGGACGCAGCGCGTGAGCCACTCGTCTGCCTGTGTTGTCCAGCTGTAACAGTCCGGCTTCCGGTTTTCGATGACACCATGATGGCATTTACTCGCCACAAGGCTGGTGACTTTGAAGTTGGAACAAGCACCTGAAGTCTCGTGTATGAAAGCTTTGGGTACAATTCGGCTGGGGTAGGCTGACGGCTAAGCAAAGTCAAGAGGCGGGCTAGGCTCTTTCTCTTCCCTTCCTGCCGCAGCTGGCAAGAGGTGGTGGGTCCGAAGGAGGGGCTCTGTTCATCCGATCCAATGACCACAAGGCAGCTCCACTACAGCTGCCTGTCCACACTCTCGCCTACGGCGAACTACCTCCAGCCTTCCTACTTTGATGCTCGAGCGTCGGGCTAGCGATTTGCATTGACGCGTTCAGTAGATCCTCTATGGCTGGGTCTGACAACACCGATCTGCGGTGACATGCTCGATGAAGTAGGTTGTACACTAACTTCACCCGCTGGGTGCTGGTATTTAGCTGTCTTACCTCCCGGCCGGATTCGTTTCTTTACCCTCGTTGTCACGGTTACTGCTCAATTGACAGATTGATACCTCGTTCATCAATCTATCCTTCGTTGTCTACTTAAAGCATCGATCATCACTGTCGCTCAGTATCGGTACATTGATACCTCCTCATCCATAATGAAGTCCTACATCGCTCTCGCCCTTGCGTCCACCGCATTGGCTTTCCCCCAGACATCTGGTTCTTCTGAATGTGCTTCTTCTGCCTCAGGAACCTTCCAGATCCAGACTGTCAACCAGACCTCCAACAACAACAAGCGCGAGTTCGAGCGCCGCCAGCTTGCTACGGGTGCACTCACGCTCACTCTTCAGGACGGTGTTCTGAAGGACCAGGCCGGTCGCCAGGGTTACATTGCCGCTAATGACCAGTAAGTCCGACATGTATCCGCATTGATCTCAAGTCACTTACCCTCCATAGGTTCCAGTTCGACTACGGAACACAGGCCGGTGCCCTCGAGTCCGATGGCTTTGCTCTCTGCAGCAACAACTCCCTTGCATTGACCAAGGGCAGTCGTTCCGGCGGTGCCACCACCTTCTTCCAGTGCTTATCTGGCACCTTCTACAACCTGTACGCCGACACTCAAGGCGCACAGTGCGTGCCCATCTACATCCAGGCTGTCAACAAGGGTTCCGGCTCTGCTTCCCAGATCAGCGATGGCCAGCCTCAGGCTACTGCACCCGCGGCTTCTGCAACCAATGCTGTCTCCCAGATTTCTGATGGCCAGCCTCAAGCAACCACTCCTGCTGCCTCTGCCTCTGGTGTCGTTTCTCAGATCTCCGACGGTCAGCCGCAAGCTACTACGCCCGCTGCCTCAGTTTCCAAGGTAGTCTCCCAGATCTCTGACGGTCAGCCCCAGGCTGGCACACCTGCACCTTCAGTCACTAGGGTCGTTTCTCAGATCTCTGATGGCCAGCCTCAGGCCGGTACTCCCGCGCCCTCTGCCAGCGGCGTTGTTTCGCAGATCTCCGACGGCCAGCCCCAGGCTCCAGTCGCCACCGGCAGCGGTAACGTTACGCGCCCCAGCGCGACTTCCACTCAGCCTACTGAGTTCACTGGCGCTGCTGCTTCCACCACGTTCGGTGCTGGAGCGCTCGCTGCTGGTCTGATGGGTCTCTTCGCCATGTTGTAAACATACCTCATTTGTCTACTTCGCTAGCATAGCGAGTCACCTTATCTTTTCATGATTTCCATTTCAGCGTTGATGATAGTGGATAATGTTCCCACTTATAACCCTCCTTATGAATCATGTCGGGGCAACGGCATCGGTGTGGTAGAACACTCCTTGACCTGTATATATCCAAGGCTTTGGTGATTCGGTACTGCTTGGAGGAGAAAATTGGGTATATAGCGTAGCTAGCCGTGTGTCGTCAGCTCAGATCTTAATGCTAATGAAAAATAAACCACCTAAGTGTGATTCACGTCTTTACGCAAGGTAACTCCGTTGTCCTTCAAAGTTTTTATGCTTACATGTCTTCCTGCGAAGTCATGGTATGTTACACTGTTTGTACTTGGTGCACTGCCTCGAGGGCGAGCAGATCATTTTTTTCTTTCAGTTTTCTGTGTAATGGAAGATAACTAGATCATTGTTGCGTATATAGAGCCTCGGTGATACTTGGTAAGAAAGACCGGCCGGATCACATTGTAATAATGCCATCGTATTCTTTGCACTCATGCAGGTGTTAAGTGGCTCTGTCTGTTCTTATCCTCTCATCTACCAATGGAGCTACAACAGGCGTTTCAGAGACCATGACTTCGGCCTCTGGAGCCTTCCATAATAACCCAAATCGGTGGAAAATCTCATCTCCCGGTACTTTTCCTGGAGTGCCGTCATGTTGCATGTGCGATCGCTTTGGGCGGGTCGAGCATTCGAAGGCGTACGAGTATCTGAGCATCCCGACCATGCAGCCACTACCGCTCGGTGGTCGTATCATCCATCGGGCGGTTGTCGAGCTATCTTTGCAAATCGATACAAGCGAAAGTAAACAGCATCTTCCAAGCACCCTTACCGTTTACCATTGACAGTTGATCTCGCCAGTCCAGACTTCCACCGCCTTCGCACTGAAGGCAGCGACGAATCTACCGACCGTGATCCTTCGCCCTGGAGCGGCGGATTCACATCCTTCACAGCGCAAGTTTCAAGGCATGAAACGAGGCGCGCCTAAGGAAACTGAGAAGCATCGCAGACACCCCACAACTCAACAACTTCTGTCGATGTACTGGGAAGTGGCTCAGCGTAAGCCGCTCTCCCACAACTAGCTTCAAAACCCTACTCAAGTCGAGACGGTGTTAGTCTGTGCTTACGGTCGTAGCCGCCTGTCAAGAGTCTCACCTTCACCGGCATTCTTGTGAGCTCATCGAGACTGGGAGTGCAAGCTTCGCGGGCCTCGGCAGCTTGGTGCTTGGATGTACGAGGTAGCTCTGCGTGGTCAACCAGGCGCAGCCGTGCATCTGGCGTTGGATGGTGAGCAATCCGAGATACATGGAGACGGTCCTGAATAGGGTCAAGATCTTGAAGAACCCGCTGCTCGAGATGCGGTCAGGGGCGGTCTGTTTCGTTACCACGACACATATTAGTCCAAGAAAGAAAGAAAGAAAGGACGGCGTCTTGGGACAAAGGTCATCTAAGTCAGAGTCAAGAGACGGCATTAAGGTTGTGAGCCAAAGGTAGGCTAGTGTAAGATCACGCAATATCTCTTGGACGTGGCATAGTGTCTTACACCCTTTTCTGCTTGTTGCTCTGGCTTCCTTCGGCAATTGACACATAGCCGTATTTATCTCGGATAGGGTCCTATACCTTCCTCCGCTTGCTGCTCACGACCTCTTCCTCCTCAACCGGCGTGCCCTCGCCGTGCTCTCTCCCACTACCTCGCCCATGCACGTTGCGCCAATTGCTAACGCTTCTCTGCACGCTTTCAAACATTTCTCTTGCATCAGTGACCACAGTTTCTTCGCCGGGATTAAACATCATCGCGTTTACAAACATACGCATAAGCTCCTTCTCTAGCTGCGCCGGGTTGACAATAGCCTTGGGCGGCACCACGTCGCTACTGATAGGTAATTCGGTCGTTGCACCTGCACCGCCAGGGCTACCTATGGGCGTGTCTGCCACTGCATTTACGTATTTGGCGCCATTGGCGAGGGCCTTCTTGATGGCAGACAGGTCTGTGGGGCGCTTGACAATGTCGTAGTATCCTTCTGCTTTCTTGGCCTTGACAGCTTCGGCGAACATGGATGCGTGTTTGTGAGAGGTGATCTCGTCGAGGATGACCTGACAGGTGCGGTGGAAGTTTCTGTAAGCGATAACAGTGCGGTTCGGGCTGGGTGTACCAGGCGTGTCTTCTGACTCTGCCAGAGAAGCTTCGCGGGCATTGCGCTTTCGTCGTGTTGAGGGTGCTGTTGTAGGTGCAACACCGCGTCGGCGCGTGGTCATCTGGGAGGGGGTATTGGTTGGTTCTTCGTCCATACCGTCGTCCAAGGACCCTCGACGCTCTGTCTTGATGCGGTGGCCGGTCTGAGAGTCCGTGTCGGCGATCGTCTCGGTGTGTGAGAGTACAGATCGACTCCTACTACGGCCTCGTACCGAACCACCAGCTCGTGAAGAAGCGACACTGCCGGGTCTTCCACGCTTTGCCGGTGCATTGCGCCGCGGCCGCCCCTGCCGAGTGTTGGAGTCAGGCGCAGGTACTTCTAGTGAGCTCGTTGGCAGAGGTGTCTCCGGCTGTGTCTCTGCGTCTGGCGCAACCTTCTCATCTGCGTCTTTGTCTTTGAGCTTGCCTTTTCCTCGAGGTTTACGTCCAGATTTGAGTTTCGCTGGACTTTGTTTGGTGGCGCTCAATGGCACGTAATCGTCAATGGCTTCTGGCACAGGACGAGGCGTTCCAGGCAGACCACCGGGTGTGCCAGGTGGTTGCGGCTTCCAACGAGACTTCGCTGATTGTGGCGTGCTCATGGCACTATGGGAGCGATTGCTTGTAGGTGTCGAGAAGGACTGTCGAGCTTGAATCACCCCTGGGTGTGTGGGCGGCACACCGGATCGGTTGGAACCGGGGGTTTGGTGGTGCTGCTGAGATGCAGAGCGCTTGTTGATAGGCGTGGAGACCTGAGGGTATGGTGCTGAAGCCGGTGGGTGGTGCACATGAGAAGGGTTCTGTGGCGAGACTTGAAACGGCGGTAGCATGAACCCGGCTTGAGGCGGTGGAGGATGGTTGGCATGTGGGTGCGGAGGAGCTGGCGGCGCTGGATGTGGGAAGTAATTGTTCTTTTGCTGTGAAGTGTGCAGACTTGGTGATTGCGGTCCTTGCTGAGGGTAGCGCTGGTTAGGAGGGAATTGCTGAGGTCCGCCAGGCGGTCCATACTGCGGCACTCCATTGGATCCGTAAGGCTGCAAAGGCTGCTGGTACTGCTGCCCTGGTAGCCCTGGCGGCCCTGGCGCTGGAGACTGCGGGTGTAGACGTGCATGGCCTGGCTGCGGGCTGGGTTGGAGTGGCTGCTGTCCATGAGGGAACGGCGCATGCGGAGGGTATGGAGGGCCATTGTATGCTGTATTCGGCGGTGGAGGTTGTTGGAAGTGTGGCGGCGGCTGTTGATTCGAGTGAGGTCCCGGTGAAGCTGCAATGAGTTGTGAAGCACCTGCTGATGGTCGATGGTCCTTCTTCTTTCTTGGTGACGTCTTGGGCATGCCAGCCGTAGCCTGTCCCTGCTGCAGTGTCTGCTGCGGTCCATCTGGTCCCCTGGCTCCGCTCTGGACAGCAGATTGAGGCAGCGGGCTCTGCGCAATGTGAGGCGACTTCTTCGTCACACTTGGACTGGGCGAAGATGTCTTCCCATTGATGCGCTCACGCAGCTGCTCGTCCCAATCTCCGCGCTCGATGCCCTTGATCTCACGCTGCAGTCTGTCCAGATGCTCCTCTTCGGCTCGAATCTGATTGACCACCTCGGTACGCCATGTCCAATACAGCTTCTCAACCAGCTTGGGCATGAGGTAATCATACTTTAGCGATTCCTGTACCGTGGGCAGCGTGGGCATTGTGGCCTTCCTCTTCCTAGGGTTCTCGCCGTTCTTTGTATCGCTGTCGCCGCTCTGTTCTAGCTCGATCTCCCTCCTCAGACGCTCCAAGTAGAAGCTGCGCAAAGCGTCAGGGCTCAAACGACCGGGCTGGAAGAACTTGTGCGCCGTGACGTCTGGGTTGGCCTTCAGCAGCTCGGACGTCCTGCTGAAGGCATTCTGTGTCACGCCATAGCTCTTGAGGCTCTGGAAGATGAGGAGCGATTCGAGGGTGGTGTAGGCGGAGAGGCTAGTTGTCATGCCCCGGGGAAGGTCTGAAGCGCGCGGTGGGCGGGCCTGTTGCGGCGGGATGGGCGCCAGGGCGGGCAGTGACGACGGGTGTAGGCTTGCGGATTCACGAGGGCTGCGCGAGCATCGCACGGTCGCAGGCAGATGGGCGCGTCACGTGAGCGAGGATGCAGCGATGGGGTGGAGCGCGGGCGACGATGAAAAGTTGTCGATGCGGCTTGGTGTTGCAGCGCAAAGCAGTTGCGGGCATGCAATCACGGCCGCTAGGCGGCGCCCAATCGGCAGACGCGTCCAGAACGCGCGAAGCGGGAAGGTGAACCTTGGAACGCGGTTCTACGGCAGGGCATCACCGTAAGCGTCACTGGCCCCGTCTGGAGGGCTTCAGTCTTCTTCACACTTCTGCATGCAGCAGTCGCAGCTCTTCAGTCTATATGGTGTCGACGCTGGTGGTGGCTGCCCAAGCCTCGTATGCTGATTACTCCACTAGGGATCAGCAGGAGCTATGGCCGACTGAACCCCTTTCCGCAGATTAATCACAGCAGTCCCTCAATTTCTATCCAAGGACGCCCTCTTCATGCTCCATCCCACTGTCATACCCTCTGAAACATCCCGCTGTCAAACATATAACCAGTTGTCTTCTTAACACGCCAGCTGTGCCCATTGCTCCCCTCCACTCACATCGTATCATCGCCAGTATCATCGCCAGTATCATCGACGCCGCCCGTCCGCCTCACTCCCAATCCACCCAAGCTCGCCCTTCCCCACGTCGCACCATGCAGAATCAGACCTCCGTGCAGGACCCTGACGCCGGCTGGAAGCCAAACAACCGCCCTCAGTCGTACGATCGCCCGCTAGCACGACGTCTGCTCCTTCTGACAGATACAGCACCGTTGCCCGCAACTTCATGACCGAGCTCGATGCCCTGTTCAATCTTGACAGCAGCCTCGAGACACTGGATAAGACCGTGAACGAAAAGTCGGTCTCCACGTCTCTTCTGAAGTAGCCCCAACTGACGGTCCTCCAGGAAGCAAGCCGTCAGCACACAAGCACAAGAGCTCGAGGCTCTGCAGAGGCGACTACAAGAGGCGGAGGAGCGCCTGAGCCAGGCGACTGGTAGCTCGCCGCCCAAGCGCAAGGACAACCAGCGCCGCAGTCCCATCTCAGGCGTCTTTCCCAACAAGGACACAGCGCCCACCAACAGTCCGCTGGCAGCAAGACACCAACAGGCAATGGACATCCCGGGTACGTTACCCGCTATGTGTGGTTCTGGCACAAGGCTGACTCTTCCAGAACGACCGCATTCTGCGCACTCGCGCGCCAGCGTCAAGGTCTAGCTGGTCAACATTTCCTAGTCCGACATACCCCAGACTCGTGCCATAGCAAACATTAGCGCGTCTGACCGGACACTACATCATTTTAATCGACGAAGACCATATCATTTCGCGGGGGACCATTTCTGCATTTGCATTCTGCTTAGCCCATTGCTGGCTCATTAGGGAGGAGGAACATCCATAGACGCCGGTCAGCGTAGACGCAATCCATCAAGCTCAACATCTTAGACTTCATCGCTTCTGAGACCAATCATAATCACGACAGGCATGCTATCGTTACCGAATCAGCTCATTCGACACAATTTGGAGCATGTGTTGTACGCACCTGATCCGTTCGCAGATAAGGACTTCTCTATTGAAGAATACCGGTTCTGGCCAGAGGACGCTGTTTCAAGTCTGCCAGACTTGTCGTATGTTCCACAGCATCGCGAAGCCACTCTTGTGCAGTCGTGACCAAGCGTCCTATTCGGACCCAACCATCGCATTGTTCAACACCCTCAGCTCTCTGCTCGACCTGCAGAGGCAGAGTTGAAGCAGATCATCCTAGCTAGGCATGGACTAGAGAGAGGTACACACCAACAGCAGGGCGGCTCAGCCCACTAAATCGCCAACAGAGAGATAAAGTGGATCTAAAAAGTCAATATTGTGCGCATGCACACCTTGTCAGAAAATATGAGATGTCTGAACTGGAGTGTGGAGATTCGAACTCTGCTGCAAAGCACCACTGATTCACTGCTCCTATACCCGCTCATCGCTGCTGGCCGGAACTCTCAGCACAAGCCCGTCAATGTTGGATGTTTTAGATTGGAAATTTTGTACCTCCCAGTGTGGAATGAGCACAGCGCCTCTCTGTTGTCTTACTACTTGGTTCACCAAGCCTACGACACTTGTTCCTACAGTGAACAGAGAACGAAGATCCCAGAACTATTGTTAGCCTCCCGTGTTCGGTACGTTATCACTATCGGTTACGAACATGCTGCAGACGAAGCAGCCTCGCTTGAGTCTTTCAATCTAGTATCTTAAGGTAGAAATATGGAGTCCTTGACCGTCACACATACCTAGTTCGGGCACTTTGCGTACATAGGAGATTGTACATCACCGAATTGGCTCCTCTCCATCACTTCAGCGCTTCGACGAAGTTCGGAGACCCATATATGCATGTGCATATCCTCAAGCTGAATATATCAGACATGGGTGGGCCACAATTTGGTCGGATTTTTTTTTCGCTCTCCTTGTCTTGAGCGGCTGCACGTCAATATGATCAAATGTGGCTTTTAATTAGAGCCTTGAACACATGGAATGGCCAAAATCAGTTCCCGTGTCCAAAGTGTACACACTACCATTCGATAACATCGACATGCCGAACAACGCTATCTTACGTCTGATAGACCTCACCTGCAAACATTCTTATAAATTTGATGTTGAGCTCTTGAGAAATTGGTGTGCCGACACACTCGCTTCGGAACATGCAGCTCTAACCAGTTGATCAACAATTACCTTTTTGAGGATTCGGCCATGAATCTGCATCCAGATTGATTCCGGTCGCTAGGGAACTTCGAGACTCTCAAAATACCCTAACTGCTTCTAATGGGACGACTAGCAGGGCCCCTAGCTATAGATGGATAATGAAGACCTGGTTATGTCGACCGGCAATGACCTTGAATGAAATTCAGGTCCTGTTGCTGCGACTGCACATATTAGAGCCTGAAACGTGGCCGAGGAACACCGGATACGAGCAGGTCTTACTAGATGCGAGACCCTGACGATAACAGTATCATCGATAACGAGGATAACTTGTACATAGTAGAAAGCTTACCCATGGATTTGCTCGAGATTGAAAACGAATATCTGCACGGAGTACAAGCAGATCCCAATCACTTTGAGTCGAGGTTGGAAACCGTGGTATCCTTCAGTCTGGCACGTCTGAGACCCCAGGACGATACGTTCAGCATCCTAGCGAGAACTCTTGCAGATTTCGGGACTGGTAACGTGCGAATGACGCTCCACTATGGTACCTACACTGAGGTTTTGCCAAAGAAAAAACTCATGAACGCCCTGAGACTCCCGAAAGAGTGTTTGATTGACGGAGCTTATACGACTCTCCTTGACCATAGTACCGAACACAATGATTTTAGATAATCTCAAGGAATAACCGCACACTACCCAGGCCTTCTAATCCATCAAGTCATGAGTGGCACTATGAACTATTTGTACGAGCAATCCTCCCTCAAAGGTCGAAAGGCCAGAGAATGCAACCGCAGACGATTCGGACTAAGTATCTAGCTTGCACGTCGTGCTGCTCTGGTCGCGATGTATCATTCGTACATTCACTCAACGACCAGATCTTCGATATCGACTAGATCGATATATTGCTCGCCCATAAGCAAGGGCTCCGCAGATGTTGCAGCACGCTCACGCTCGTATCGCCGCCCTCTGCAGGTACACATTACCCAACCGCTCAAATTGCCCTGCTCAATATACCCACCCACCCCACAAGGCTGCAGTCCGGCACTTCTTGCACATCGGCACGTTCAATTAGAGTTGCAGCCACGCGGTCCATATCGCACACGATCGAGCGCGTAACAACCCAGAAGCCATACCGTGCCTGAGCCAGGGTCCTGGACCAGTCTTAAACGATGTGGGTGTCGAGGGGCAGATGCTGTAGGGCTGGCGCTTAGAGAGAACTACTCGCTCTTCGGCCTCGAAAGAGGTCCCTGGGTGCCCAAGGTACCACTCGATGGGCATTATGTGGGGTGCGTGATGGTTATATCATGGAGGGGCTTCAGATGAGCATCTCAAGTGGTCTGGTGTTGTGATGGATTTACTCTTGTGATGTGATAGGTTTGAGGCCACCCCGTTGCCATCAGAATAAGCCTTGAAGCTGCGACACTTGCGTCTCACACTCAAGTGCTTGTTTGCCTAGAATCGCTTCTATCGATTGCAAACTGGGTAAATACGCTACAAGGCCTTGAACAACCTGCTTAGTCCCGAGCTGTGATGTTGCTTCCGCTGCGCTGTAACGTCTGCGTATCTGTGTGGCACCTGCCATTCTGCTGTGCCGCAACGCTTCCAGAGCTCGTATCTTGCCGTGTACGGCCCGGATGAGGCATGGACCGCCTATCCGAAGCTTGACGCCTGCTGAAGTCAAGATTTTTCAGATGGACCCGGTTCGCAAAAGAGAGGGTTGATGGAAGCTTTGCGACCAACCACCGCAGATCACGGGTCACCCAAAGCTTGGTTAGGTTTTAGTCTCAATCAGGATGGTGGGCGCTTAGAGGACGATCACCAACCACTCAAGCCTCGCAGCATCCTGGCTGACCCCGCTCCACATCATTTTTGCCCATGCATCGTCTGCAATCCTCCAGTCAGTGCACAGCGATTCCAACTCTCCAATTCGCCTGCGAGCAAGTCATGCGAACCGGAGACGGCTCATTTGGGGGCTCCGCAGCGCGACCCTGAGTCCAAGCTCGACATGCGTTCAGCGACTGTGATTCGACTGTCAGCCCACGAGGTGGCTTATGGGTCTCGCTGTCGCATTCTCGCCCAGACCGCCATCAACATGGACAGAAGTTCTGAGCAGATCTCAGCAAAATCCGAAAGAATGGCGAGGTTAGATGCGACGTGGAACGCAGGGAACATTTGAAGGAGCGCTGCAGTTGCACGACTTCTCAAAGCGACCGACCTCCCCTTGCGTTGACAGCACATGCTCTGCAGCAACGAAACGGGGAACGGATCGAGTCGACATCCCGCTGCAACCGAGAACGCCATCCGCTTGGAAAGTTTGCCTACGGGCCTACGGTCGTGCTGCCCTGGCGTCCATCCTCGCCCTATTGGCAGATTTCATATTTTCCAACCAGTCACAGCACCCATCACGCATGATGCATACAGTCGACGCAGCATTTGAGATGTGAATCGTCAGTCTGTTCCGCGAACGTGATAGTGCTTCACAACGTCGGTCCCTCTTTGGGTACCCCTGTTGTATACCGCTATCACACCTTGGCCCAATAGCGCGAGCTACTGTGAGCGGTTGAATAAGATTTGCCATTTGCTGCCATGATACGGATATCCTGAACCCTGCGTGTGACACTTTCTCCACTCCAGCACGGAGCGAAAGGGTCACATAAGGCCGCTGCTCACGCACGCTATCTGAAGGCTCTTGTCAGAAAACGGTTCTCGGTCTCCCTACTTCAGCAACTCCCACTGGAAAGGACCCTCACATTGATACACAGATAAAGAGTTGGGTTGTCGCATCGCAACACAGACATCACGGACCTATCGATCGGTTACACAACACACTAAGCCTGATTCGCTCTGCCACGCCCTTACACCGCATGAACACAACGGACGCTTCTCCACAATCGTACCCATGTAGAAACGAGTTTCCGGATACTCATAAGCAATCGCCGGCCCAACCTCATCGCCTACTGGATCTGGCCGAATCAATTCTGTGATCCAGCTTTTGCTGGCAGCAGGTCCCACGAGCTTCGAGCTCTCGCACACACGAATTCCACGCCCAAGATGCCGGCGATATCAGACGCCGCAGGTGTAGCTCTGGCACAGTTCGGCGCCTCAGCCACACACACGCAACGCGATGTCGCAGAGATCATCTCTTCGCTTGTACGACGATTGAACATACCGTACAATAGTACAAGTCCAGCAGGCCTCATCGAGGCCAACACAGTGGATCCCTGGAACAAGAGTGGCAAATATGCTCTTGCATATGTCTACTTCTGTATACCACTGCTTGTTGTTGCTGCGCTGATGCGATACTATCACCTGTTTACGGATAAGATTCGGACCGCATTACACCAAGAAGAGGTATTGCAATCCTCAGCGACCTCCTCCCCCGACACAGACTACGAGATGTCGGTTCTTTATACTGACAAGTCTACCATGAAGTTCTTCCCTCGAGAAGGCCCATTGCCGAGTGGACCGAAAACGCAGTCGAGTGTTTCCTCAGTGGTCCCAATCAACAATCTGGTCGCTCTATTTCGTTTCATCTTCTACCGACCAGTTCAACAAATCAACATCCGCAAAGGCTGGCGACCGCTTGTTTTCCCTTCCTTGAGCGTCATCGTCATTGTGTTCCTCGCTTTCGTGGTTGGGCTTCTCTACTGCTGTCTACCTCAACCACTCTTTTGGAAAAGCATCGCCTATGGATCGCCACCGCTCGCCGTTCGATCTGGCATGATGGCAGTCGCCTTACTGCCCTGGATCGTTGCACTCTCCATGAAGGCCAATCTCATCACGATGATCACCGGTATCAGTCACGAGAGGCTGAACGTCCTGCACCGATGGGCAGCGTACTTGTGTCTCGTGCTGAGCATCTTGCATACCGTACCTTTTTACGTCACGCCGATTTGGGAGAAGGGTGCGCGAAAAGTCTTTGATAGCTTCTTCCAACAGAATGGCTTTTACGCCTATGGTACTGGTACAGCCTGCTCTTCCCCTTCCTGTTTGCCACATGCTGACTCTTTATAGGTATCGCCGCACTTGTCCCATTGTGCTTTCTCTGTATTCACTCCATTGCCCCCCTCCGCCACCGAATGTACGAGCTTTTCGTCGCGCTCCACGTGCCAGTCGCCATGGTTTTTCTTGGCATGATGTTCTGGCACTGTAACAACTATCTGACGTCCTGGCACTACCTCTTCTCAACGCTCGGCATTTGGCTGCTATCTTACATCATGCGTCTGTTTTACCTTAATTGGACGAACCCTTTCCGGCTCTCATGGCTCATTGGCGACGAAGCTGCCGTCACCCTCATGCCGGAGAATGCCGTCAAGATCACAATACCGACGCAAACCAAGTGGAGACCAGGTCAGTATGTTTACATACGCATGCCTGGTATCTCAGTGTTTGAAAACCACCCCTTTACCATTGCGTCGCTGTGCGATGATGATTTCCCATCCCAGTATGGGGAGGGTTATAGAGACATGGTCCTTGTCTTCAGGCCTTTTGGTGGCTTCACAAAGAAGGTCGTCGAGAGCGCATTGACACATGGGCCATGGCACACATATCGCGCCTTTGTGGACGGTCCGTACGGAGGCATGCAGCGACGCATTGAAGCCTTTGATGATGTGGTGCTCATTGCTGGCGGCAGTGGCATTACGGCGATCATATCGCAATTACTGTGCCTCATCAAGAAGATGCGCGATGGCAAAGCTGTGACACGCAAGATTCACGTTATCTGGGCATTGAAGCGCCCCGAGACAATGGAGTGGTTCAAGGAAGAACTGCGCATCTGCCGAGAGTTTGCACCTCCAGAGACCGTTGAATGTCAATTTTACATCACCGCTGCCAAGCGCGTAGTAGGAGGTGGCCTCGTCAGCGCGAAGACGCCAACACGCCCCGTATCGATGTTCTTCCACGACAAGGTCAACGACGCCTTCAACAACATCGCAGACCACCGGTTGTCAGGCATTTCCGGTATCTCTTCAAAGCGGCATTCAGCTCTTATCCGCGACGTGGCGCAGGGCGACCCCGAGAAAGAGAGCGAACTTCGGCGTGAAAATGAAGATCACGTCACAGCACTCCCACAGGCACACCTGAAGCACCTTGCGCCACCGCGCCCAAGCTACCAGAGTGGCCACTCTGATCGATCATCGAACGACGATACGATCACGCCTGCTCCTCAATCCATCGCCACGAGAAGGACTGATCGCAACCTCTCTCTCGACATCTCGCAAGCCATCAGAGCCGGTTCAGGGGCCATCAACCCTGATATATATGACCCGAGCGGCTCTTCGAATGTGCAAGGCTTCGATTTCGGTTTCCCATCCACGCCTACTGAGTTCCAGAAGAACCTAATGCGCTTTGCCTTCCTACCTGCAGCTGTCAAGAAGAAGGACGGCTGGAGTACGGAGTACGGGCGCCCCGATATACCATTTCTGCTGAAGGGTTTGTCGCGCAACTTTGGCCGGCGGACATGTGTGTTCATTTGCGGGCCACCGAGTATGCGCGTCAGTGTCAGCGAGACGGTCGCAGATTTGCAGAGGAGCGTGTGGAGCAACTCTGACAGAGACGAGATTTTCCTCCATGCGGAGAACTACGCGCTATAAAGCGCATAAACCATGCGGCAGCTTTCTCAGACTTGTGCATAGCGACTTTGGGACGATTTGGTGTATATACCCCTTTCACTACTTCTGTATGTAACGACTTGGACGACGGAGCGGTGAATGCTAGACGCTCCTCAACAATGTCTCGCTCATGCTTTACTCCGATTGATGTGAACAACCGGTTTCGTCAATAACCCACTTCGTCATTCCAATATAGCGTCTCATGCTGTACCTCCGGCCCGGTCGCTGCAAATTCCCATCCAAACTTGATCCTGATGTACTGCAACACATGACTGGCAATCTTGATATGCCCAACATCAGTCGGGTGGTACTGCGGCCCAATGTCATTGTGCTGTAGAATTCCCGTGCTGTTGAAGTAGTGTACATAGCCATCGTTCTCGTAGTGCTTGTATACGTTGTAGATCTCATCCTTAAACGCACCGACCTCGTGGTACGTGTTGCCGCGCTGACTGAACCCGTTCCAGAGCGACATGATGATGATCTGCGCGTTCGGCCAGACGTTATGGACTTTGGAGACGAAAGAGATGTACGAGTCGTAGTACTGTTCGCTCGTCACGTTGTTCGCGGTGTTGTTGTCGTTAGTGCCGAGGTTGATGAGGACAATGTCGGCTGGCTGGTGAGCAGAGAAGTCCCATGGTTCTGTACTATTGCCGTGAATCTCTTGGGCTCGGCCGTTGGTGTCATAGGTCTCAAACCATTGGTGTTCCTGTCCTCGAAGATTGCCCCAGCAATTTGCGTCATGCAGGCAGATGCCTGGATGAGCGGTAACGCTGAACTCAACGTCTCCCAGTCCCGCCCCGATCATGTAACCAAAGCCGCTGAAGGCTTCATATGTTGCCGAATAGCCAGAAGTGAGCGAGTCGCCTATAAACTCGACGGATCTGGAAAAATTGGGGACTTTGATGAGTTTCGAGCTGGCGGATAGATGTACAGCAGAGATTTGGACTCCATAGCCCCAATTCGTGACTCGCATCTCAAACGTGAGCGATCGTTGATTTGGTCGTGTGAGGTTCAGGCCAGGCGTGGATGCAGTCACCAAATGGTGAGTAGCGTTAGTGGTGATGTTTGTGAATTGCCAATCCAAGCCTCCCACTCGATACGCTATGAGGACGCTATCCGAAGTGTGCTGACCGAAGGTGATAGCCACATCCTCACCTTCAAAGGCGAATTTGAGACCGGGCGCAGCCCACCAGGAAATATGTTGGTTGTCCCACCGTCCCTTGTATGAGAGCTCTGACGCGTTGGCTTCGTACGTACGCCAGGCTGTTGAGTTCCATCCGCTTCCAATGCGGTTGATTCTTGTGTCCGGATAGTGGGTATCTCGAACCTGCCCATTTTGCAAGATCACTGCATTGGCAATCGTTACTAACGCTGCGAACCTCAAGACAAGCTGGAAGAATGCCATGGTGGCTTCTGCACAATAAAAATGCAATGCATGGCACTGGTACGTTATACGAACGCGTCTTATAGACACTTGGGCGCTGCTTCGTCATTCTCCCATAGCTGCGAATTTTGCAGGTCGACACCGACAAGATGATGGTGTTAGTCTGCGTGGACTTAACCTGTTCCTGTCCTCGGAGCAGGCACTCCGGTGCTCGTGAGGCCGAGCCGCCATGTGAGCTGCAGATCATCTGATGCGGTTGAGGTGTGTCCACTGAGTCAGCATCCCTACGGCCTATTTCATCTGCCGGTATCACCTTCTTGTTGTGGGGTTGGCCCCTCCGTGCAACTCCGTGCAAATTGGTGGGCGCGGGGTTCTGCTAAATCTTGCGGCAAAAGTCGAAACCCTGGTTCACGACAAACAGGACGGCATCAGGGAGTGCACATGTTGAGGGCACCGTAATGCCTGTGAGGCGACATCAGTGCAGCGACGCACATCAGAGCGGTGAAGCAAGGGACAGTGAGTCCCCCATGATTGTCTGATGGCAGGAGCATTCGCTCGTCTCCACGCGCTGGGCCGAGCATTGTTGCGTAAAGAAGTGCCGGGGGAGACATCCACCGCAAATCAACGCTTCGCAATTGTCTTGGGGCTACGGGACGTAGTCGTGGTGTGTGTGATGGAAGTGATGGTTTATGCGGATGGTTGCTTCTTCGCGGCGGCTGCACCAGCACGCTTTGGCTCTTGCCCTTGGCGCCTCGCCTGCCGTCGCACTCCCCTCTTCCTGCCATCTCAACGCCTGAGGCTTCCTTTTGCAGGTGCTGTAACGTACGACAAACCCACAGCGTGCGACGCTTGCTAGCTGCTTGTGGGCTGAGGAGCGTCCCGACAATGTTCTTAAGATAATGTGCACATGTCCACCGTTCGGGTCTCTGACCTGGGGCTCAACTCCTCAGAGCAGCGATTTCTCCAGGAACAGATTGCAACTGCTGCATCACAACACGGCAGTAGCTCTTCCCGCGCCGCATCAAGAGCATCCAGTCAAGGACGATTACTCCTGGATCCCACCAGTCTCCAGGCGCTCGGCGCCCACTTCGATCGTTTGATGTACTCGATACAGCAACGATGGCAATACGTAAGCTCGCAGCGGGTCTTTTGGTGGAACACTGCCTGTCTGGATGCTGATAGTGCTGCAGCTTACCCAGCAGACGCAGACGGCGACCCAGATCCAATACGACCGTGCAGGCAATGCATTGCAGATGGCCGACGCTGAAATCGCCCGCTTCCGATCTATACTCCGCGAGATCGACGAGCTTCAAGTCGAATTTGATAAAGTACGCCGAATCGGCGAGATAGTCAAGGGCTTTAAGGCACGCGTCGACTATCTAGATCGCCGGTTCTAGCATCTTTTGCCAACCATCACTCCCTCACATTCTACGATTTGTCGCGGAGCGATCATTTATACATTATATCTATAAAAGAGAAAGCCTCACGGCTCGGAGGATTCTAGGATGGAGATTTTGAGATTTGGATGCCTCACGGCAGGTGGCGTTTTGAAACAGTCTTTTTTTTTTTGGAGTATCTCGGGCATACCCAAGTCGATTTCTCTGTTATTGCGAAGTATTTTTATTCTGGAATTGTACCGTCTGTCATTCACCATTGATGCTTGTTACTTTTTCTCGCTGATGAGCATGAGATCGGCTGATGTAATATCGTTCTGTTCCCATTTCAGAATGTTCTGCAGCTAAGTGCGCCCCGTTCGTTACACAATCCTCACCTGGTATTAGGTTCTCTTGCTCTTACTGCTCACAAATGCATACAATAGCCTGTCGAGGCATTTGGCTTGCTTTGTGCATCTTAGAGAGACTCGCACAGCAGCACAGCAGCCCTTCGGCATGAGTCATGAGAGCAAACAGCTACAAAAGAAGGACTTATTCAGCATTTCGACCGTTTCTTAGTGTCACATCCGTCCGTATTGAGCCACTGGTCCCACCTGAAGCCCTCCTCCCTGGCCGCCTTCGCTAAAACGTGAAGATAATTCGATTTGTTCCAGTCGTGCGAGCACGTCTTCAGCTGCATGTCAATGCATGCTCCGCAGCTGCAGCGCTGTTATCGGCTTCTTAACGGCCGCCGGATAATTCCTGGAATGAACAAATAACGATCACCCCTGACCTTTGTGCCTAGAGTCATTGACATTCAGATCCTGCGGTTGCCGGTAATCTTCAGGCCCGCCGCCCAGTCAAGCGGATTCAGGATGTGAACTTTGGCGGGATCGGCCGGTGAATTTTGGCCGGGGGCAGTGTAACGCCTCTATGTTGATTCCGTTACTGCTGCAGGCTTCGTTGAGTTCAAACTGCAAATTCTTAGTCGAAGGATGGAGATGCTCAAACGCTTTCCGTTGTGGACTTGTAAGCGATTGCTTCTCTCAGTAAACACTGACGACAATCACAAACTCCTGCTTCAGGGAAGTGTGGCTCATTTGGCCTTGGTGTAGATACTATGAGAGGTGGCAGGGCAGAACAGCACAGCCAAGGTCAGGCTTCTATTCAAACTAGTGCGTAGTTGTCAAAAGAGGGCCTTGTCTCTATAAGTGGTATAGAGGCCTCGTCGTAAACGCTCATGGGTTTTTTTCGATAATGGGGCGTGGAGCGAGCAATTCGTTGCGAGGGTCAAAGAAGCTGATGCTGGAGCTGACATGGTATTTGAGACTGTTCCTGCGAGTATGTGGGGATGTCCCTCGTGGATCGACAAGGACAGGGCTCAACAGAGAATGGAGAACATGCGAAAAGATGGTGGTATCCCATATGCAGGGACCGAGAGCTACCATCATATGTGTAGGTTCCAGTCAGGATAAGAGATCTCGAATGCGATGGCTCGACGATTGCTGATGAGATGTCCTAGATTTTTCTACGATCATTTTGCATTCAAGCTATACAAGTGGTACTGGCGCATTGGACCTGACATAGACTTCACCTGCTCAATTACCTACGATCCTTTTGTCGAGATGGCCAAGCACGGCAAGACATACGGGTACGCAACAGCGCTGTAGGAGAACGGCAGAACGGCAGCCTCATTATTTCGCAAGCTTTCTGCATACAATTTGAGTATACACTATCCCACAACATCGCTTTGGACTGCAGTGATGGCGGCATCGTATATGTACCTCATGGCTTTGCTGCGCAATCGCGATGCTTCTGGGGATCTTTGGAACATGTGCCATTTCTGGTCGAATTTCGAGATCGCAGATATGGACTTCTTCCGCTCACCACAGTACCGGGGCCTGTTTCGTTCCTTGGACGAAGATGGCGGCTTCTACTATGAGAGATGGGGCGACGCCCCAGCGCACAGTCTCGCGGCCGCGTTGCTCCTCAGGCCGGAGCAAGTGCACCACTTTTCTGACTTCGGATACCGGCATGCAAATCTTCAGTATTGCACCTTTGCGCCGACCGAGAAGGAGAAGGATCGAGGGATCTTAGTCCCAAGCCCAACTCGGATAAAGGTTGGACTGTATCACAGGGAAGAGCTCGGGTGCAAGTGCGTCTGCGACCCTCGGATCAACATCATTGATGGGGCTTTGTTTCAACCGTATCAAGAGCACAGTCATGTAAGCGTGCAAAGAATCGATCGTTTGTGAGTTGAGGAAGCAAAAACTAGCATTTTCGTGTGAAAGTCGATACTCTGGCGCTTAATAATGAGGCTTACGATCTAGATCGATGTCAGGGACGATCTACAGCAGTGAACATGGCGGGGCCTTCCTGTCTCAACGCGCGCCAGCCCGCATCCGGGAAAGCTCTCTGCGCACCATCGTCATCATATCCCGCAAGTACCCACCATTTGATCGAGCTTTCTACAATTGCGGGAGGACAATCAACGTCTTTATCAGCGTTCCTGCCATGCTTTTGTAGATCTGGCGCGGCAACTCCATTCCTCGAAGCTTCACCTTTGCTCTTGCAATTGCACCCGAGAGCTTAAACTATCAACATGTCTTTCATCGCGGACCATGTGCGCTCTGCGTGGCACGACAAGCAGACGCACGTCGTTATGTTCTCTGCGACGGCAATTGCGCTGTATGGATATGATCAGGTCTTTATAGCTTCGGTCTATCGTGAATGTTGCAACGCTGAACAATTTAGGGTATGATGTCACTCATCAACACAAACGAAGATTACCTGTCTACCATGGGCATTGAAGAAGAGTCACCTGTTGTCGGTGTTATAGTCGCTGTGTACTATCTCGGAACTGCTGTGGGAGCTGTCTTCTTCTCATGGTTGGCGGACAAACTCGGACGCAAGAAGAGCATTTTCTTCAGCTTGGCTTCAGCCAGTCTGGGCAATCTGATCATGTTCGTTGCTGGCTTTAAGCTCCAGCAGATAGCCTTGTGGGTCATGTTTGCAGGCAGGATCATCATGGGTCTTGGAGTTGGCGGCATTGACGCTGTAATCCCGACATACTCGTCTGAGCTGTCTTCCGACGATGCCAGAGGTAAGGCACTCGCGCAAGAGTTCCAGTCAAACATCTTCGGCTTAGTCATGGCATTTGGTATCAACCTGGGTGTTACTGTGGCTCTTGGTACAGCAAACCAGTGGGCCTGGAGGATTCCCATCATCGTGATGCAGGTGTATCCTGTTGCGCTCATGGCACTAGTGGAGACCCTCCCCGAATCTCCACGCTGGTTCATCTTCAATGATAAGCACGATGAGGCCAAGAAGGCCCTGGAGCAGATATATGGCGATGAGGGCAAACAACAGTTTGATGAGCTTATTGAGGCGCACGAGCAGGAATCGAGCGACAGCGTGGGCTACTTCGATATGCTGAATCCCAAACATCCACAGTTCCACCCGACGATGGTCACAATCATGGGTCAGGTCAATCAAGCACTCACTGGATACGGAGCTGTCTCTGTGTACGGTCCACAGATCTTCCAAGTAAGCACCTCCATTCACAAATAGGAGCTGACCATGACTGACCACATCGCAGCTTCTTGGCTTTGACACTCGTACTTCCGAGTATATCACGCTTGGAAACTATACCTCGTACTTCTTCCTGATGACGCTCGCTTGGCTTCTGATCGATGCGCTCGGCCGCCGCAAGTTGCTCATTCAAGGCTCTATGCTGCTTGCGGTCTCTTTCCTTATCCTGACCGTGTTCGGCGGTCTTTCCGAGAACTCATCAAGGATCGACATCCCAGTCATCGTGCCTGGTATCCTCGGCTCCCTCACGCTATTCATCGCGACGGGTAAGGGTAAATCCAGCTTCTTAAGACAATGGCTAATCCGTACATAGGTGCCTTCGGTGTCGGCTGGCTGGCGACCGTCTGGTTGATCCCAACCGAGATCTTCCCCACAACAGCAAGAGCCAAGGGCACTGCCATATCCGTCATCGTCTGGGGCGTTGCCAACTTTGGTATTACCTTCTTGACACCTGTCATGTTCAACAATTTGTCCTACCTCATTTTCCTGGTATTTGCTGGAACGAATGCTTTCGCCGGGGTGTGGACTTATCTGTATCTTCCTGAGACTGGTGGCAGAAGCTTTGATGACAACCAGGAGTTCTTCAAACAAGCAGGTGAAGCGAAGACGTGGCGCGTTCACAAGGTTGCGAAGGGCGAATGGTCGAAGATGCTTTATCCAGATCCTGAGAGCGATGGTGACCGTGTCATTGATGCTGAAAGGGTGCCTCTTCTGAGGAGGATACAGGATCAAGTCCCAAGTGCTGAGTAGAGACTCAGAGTTTCTTAGGCAATAGATTGCATACATTTTGGCCACAAAGTCAGACGGCGTTCGAGAAGGCTAGAGTAGACTGATGCAGTTGCGCCAACGCTGGTGCCTACGCCAACTGGTAACTTTCTTCTCGCTGATTTCGGGGCTCGGCTTCGTTTTCGGACTTCTGCTTGGCCGTTAGCGCATCTCCGTTGCATAACGACAACAGCGCGCATTTATACAGTACATCACAGACTCCGCCAGGCAACAGCGTCACACCTCGAGAAACTATCACAGAACCCAAAATTTCCACCAGGATGCAGCGGATACCGCGGCTCCTCCCACGCAGAGCCCACAATTGACCTTTTGCAGGCGGCGTTTGTCATGCCCCGACCTCCGATCCTACTTGTATTGCATACATGCGCCTACTCCCGTTTCATGTTAGCCTTTGGATGGGCTGATGCTATTTTTGACAAACGTTGAGGGGTATAAAGTGGCTAGATATTGCTCGCGAGATGTTGTGGCTGCATAGGCACTTGTGTTTGTTTGAGACTTTGTGTAAGCTGCCCAGTCTAGCTAGTTCATCCATCACATCGACCAACGACAGCGCGAGGATATCTGCTTACTGTCGCACGCGCAAAGGCGACATTTATACTGCATAGCAACCCCGTTCCGCGCAATCAGGAGAAGATAAGAACAGATCTTTCATCATACAAGTCTAAACTTTAAGCTTTCAGAATGTCAACAATACGCTTAACAGTTCATGATTTGCTCCGCATCACCTACACATACGAGGGCCAAGCTCTAGAGCAAGCAGCACGAATTCGGCGAGACTTAGTATGTTTAGTAAGTTAATTGCGTATGCTCCTTACTGAAGCCTTATGTTAATACATGCCTAGACACCAGAATCGTGTTTACACATGTTGCCACCATCACCTTCCGGAAACTTCAGCGGGCTTGAAACAGATTTCACGCCACGCTTCTGCCGCAAGACTAGTCAATGAAGGACGGTATTTGCGATTAGCAATCCAACTGTCCTGCGATCCGAGATGCACAGCGGATCTGGATTGTATGATGCAACAGTAACAACGACTAAACCTGGGTAACGCCTTCCTTCCACATAATGGAAGTCAAATTCCACGAAACCCATCTCCGGCAGTATCAGCCTCACTGTGAGCCAATTTGGACCCCCATACACCTACAACGCTTATGATCATTGCATTTGCTCAGCACGGACAAACGAATCGAGTGCGAAAGCTATTAGTAGAGACGAGCGGGGATGGTCGAAGATCAAAAGCGGAAGTGAAGCGACCCAGATTGGGTAGCGGTATTTTACTGCAGAGTTTGTAGGTCTCTACGTGCAACTATGAAGAGCGATACGGGTCGTTGCATTGGGTTTGCATACATGCTTTAGATGGATAAGTGTTTTCTGGAATACATTCCACGTATTGACATGCCATCAGCTACGGTGACATGCATCACTGGATAGGCTGTCAACAAATATGAGTCAGAAGTAGTCGAACAAGCTGCCCTGCCGGGCACCAAATCCTCTCAATCACTAGTAACCATCATCAGAGTCGTAGCCAAATCCGTCTCCACCTTTATACATTCCTCCATGCACCTTACTCATATGATCATACACCTCGCGAGCGCCAGAGCCCTTCTCGCCACAAGCCCAATACCAATGCGCACCACATGGACAAGTCATATGATCACACCCGTATGTCTTCTGCGTTGGAACTCTGCACTTTGGGCACTCTCTCACGGGATCCTCCAGTCTCTTTCGGTCAGCCTCTGCAATGCGAAGTTGCCGCTCTGCAGTCACCCTCCTCGCCTCGTCAAGCTGTGCTGTGCGCTCTAGTTCGCGCCGCGCCAGCTCCTCAGCCAAGCGCGCACGCTCGAGAGCGAGATCGTCACAGTCTTCACATCTCCACCGCTCCAGAGCTCCTGGGGCTCCTCTCGCGCACTCTCGTTCCATAAGGCGTTGGGCTTTGTTGCACTCCCTACACCATGCATGGATCCAGGAACCTCTCTCTTCGTAGGCGTTTTTCAGATTCCCCACAGAATGTATGCCCTTCCCATACACTGCCAGGGTACGTGCCGCGGGTGGACGGTGACAAAATGGACAGAAGAGGGCAGCGGTGTTTATGATTGTCCCAGGGACATTGAGTCCATACCAGTCAGTGAGACAGCCTTCGCATATGAGCTGATAACATCCGCGCCGACTACATCCTGGCAGTAGACGAGCCTTTGCGAGCGTGCTGAAGCACAGACTGCAATTTAAACGTTCAGATGTACGGCGTTGTATCCAAGATCGCAAAGCTGCGGTCAGGGCACCCAAATTCTGGATTCGCTTACCTTTCAGGGTGAGTGTCGTTGCCGCGTTGAGGTCTGGAAGGACCCAAACATTCTCAAGGAATGAGTCGACACCAGTCGCAGTGATGGTCTTGAATAAAGTTTGCTTGAAGGGCGCCTCAATAGCGCCGTTCTTATTCTGCAGCAGCCAGTCTAGCCCGTTTTCCTTGCAAAGCTCCTCCGCATTGGTCTCTACACTCACAACAGTCTCGACCCCGTTGAGACAGGCCGAGCAGCTGAACGTCCCTACCGCCATGTATCGCCCCTCATTGGGCCAGATGACTTTGCTGAGGCATTTGACACACTTAGTGGTTGGTGCTGGGTCGCTGCTACGCTTTTCCGGCGACTGACCGGTCTGCGCGCGACAGTACCAACATTTCGGCTGAACATTTAGATCAGCGGTGTTGTAACAAACGTACTGCGCGCGGCAAGTCTGAATGCTACACTCCACCCAAGCGATCTTAGTTGCTGCATTATCTTGTAAACTGACGTTGGCGGCGAGCGCCCTGGTTTTGTGCTCGTTAGAATCATATGATGTTACGACAAAAAGGCCGCACCTGCCACCAGACTGCTCAGCCATGATGCTGATGGACCGGGGGAACTTGCAGCTACGACACACGACAGTAGGACCAACAGCTACCTGTGTCTTCGATGGAGTCCAGCCAACTTCAGCCGTGAGTGTCGTCAGCAGGTTTTTACCTGCATGGTAGTAGCTGACAAGGCGACTAAACAGCTCACGATCCGCACTGAGAAAGAGACCTTACCTGTCGGTCACGGGCTTATTCAGATTGGCCTGCTTTCGATATTTGGCGTCCGAATCAAGCAGTAGACTCAGGCAGCTCGAATTCCAAGTCTCAGGCACTGGCATTTCGAGGTTGTTCCACTTGTCGCGCCAAAATCGCTGCACAGGCGGTGTTGAAAAGCGGCTTGATTCCAATCCTAATAGCCAATGCTGCAAGAACTGCTGCTGGGCGAGCGGCTAGCATGGTGCCTGGAAGCACAACGTGCAGAAGAATCTTCCAGAACTTCCAACCATATTCCTGAGATGATAGTACGACAGGAATACGAGGGACTTGTGCACATGATGTCGCCGCAATATGAGCGGGAAGATCCGCCGCCGATTCGACGTAGGTGATCCTGGTCAGCACTTTTCCAAGCCTTTTCAGAATACGACCATTGCAAGAACGACCAATTTCAAGAAGCTCGTCCCGACGGAAAGCAGAGAGGGGCGGGTCTGGGTCGTCTCCGATATCGTCTTCGATCTTCACGCCCCGGGCCCGGGCAGGGGCGAAGTCGATGGTGGGATCTAGGTAGACGCAAGGGAAACATTGATGATCAGGCACCTTCTCCACAGTATCTAGGATCTCACGGGCGTATTCATAAGACTCCTCAAGCCAGTTCTTCATGCGTGCTTTCTCGCCGGCGTCCGCGATCCTATCCACATGAAGGCTGAATGCCGTAATGAGCTTGTCACGCGCGGGATTTTCGCGGTCGTTACAAATGGCTCGCCATAGAACCCCAAAGACCGGGGTAAGAGACATGGAAGTCACATCAGATTTGATAATCCCGCTCAACTGCTCGACTACCATGGTATTGTAAGCAGCATCTTGAGCATAGCGTTTCGCCAAGTCCATCGTAGGAGTACGTCTCCTTGGTACATACTTCTCCAGTACGCGCGATGTTACAGCAACTTTGGCAAGGTTGTTATTGAGTAGCAAGATCAGCTGCTGTCTCTGCTTGGCCCGAAACATGTCTGGGTTAATGAAGACGTCTTTGCCGGTTGGCGTCTTCTCCGTTGCCCAGAAATATGAGTTCGCAACTTCGTCTCGTTCGTCCTTAATGAGCTTGATGGTTTTGCCGTTCTTGTATCGCATGAGTTGTGCTGCCATAGTGTTCTCGGTACCTTCTTTGCGAACACCCATCCATGCCAGCAGCACGTCAATCATCACTTGTGCAATGGAATGTGGCGCCGCACTCGTCAATGTGAAGCAGGCTCCACGAGTGATCGTACTGAGGTAGTTGTAATAGCCACCATCGATCGGGTGATTTCCAAGCATCTCGTCAAGGAAACAGAAGACATGCGCCTTCTTCTCTTCTTCGTGAAGGAGTCTGCAAGCCGACACCCAGTCGGCGAACTTGTATCCATTACCATCAAATAATATGGGGCTTTTCAATACTGCTTGTTCAGCGTGGTAGTTGCTGCCTTGGCCACGGTCCGCTACCATCCAGCAGTGTGGAGGTGCATCGGTATAAAGAAGCACAATAGTTGTAGCGTTCTTACGCATCAATTGATGCGCATGAGCCAGACCAGTCTTACAGGCTTCCGGGTAGTCGCCACCGCCGATGGGCTCCAGGTTCGCGGCCATGTAGATCAGTGTTTGCACGGTCGCTGATGCCTCATTGTCATGTTTTGAACCTCCCTCGGTTCCATACCATCCGCTCCACTCGAGCATGCCATGCTTCGTGCGCCATGCCTCAGAATAGTCTCGGTATGCGAGAAGACCAATGCGGGAGAAGCCATTCACCAGTTTCGATATGGCGATAACTTTCGGTAAAGATGATTGTAGCGCTTCGAGGTAATTGAGCATTGAGTAGGTCGAATCGACCATGATCAGGAGGTCGTAGACCTCGTCATCTAATGGAGCGGCCATGCTTGATGGTAGATCAGACTATCCATGGGAGACTCTGCTTAAATGAAAAGCCCGTGTCAGAGCTCGCATCGTATTGACTAGTTGACGCCGCCCTTCAGGCCCGTATACGTGACGCGATGGGCGCTAGGAGTCAGAGCTGTCAGGCAGCCCAGCTGTCAATGAACCCGCTAGCACCGCTAGTCCCTGCCTCCACCCATCAAAACATGTCAAAATTACTGTCGCTTTGCATGCAGTTGCTTTGTCCACTCCTCCTGGGTCTTTCTTCGAGCTTCGTCTCGATCCTGCAGTACCTAATCACGAGTCGTTCGTGAGTGGATAGGTGGGACATCAAAGGCAATCTCGGGCGTGAATAAGGAACTATCAGCGTATTTCAGCAGAATATTAGGAGGATGCATTATACTGAGGTGTTTTGGAATGCCGCAGCAAACTCCGGGCCCATGACCAAGCAAGACGTATAAGGAAACCCAAGACCGCAACACAGACACCAATAAGGGTGAGAGCAGCCTCTTTCGACCAGACCTCTGTCGATGCATAGTCTTTTCGGCTGTGCTGCAACTTGTTCGAGAGGCGGGGCAGCGAAAATGTCGAGACATGCACCACGAATAAGCAAAGGAAGTGAAGTAAATAGATCATGGATCCACAGATCTACAGCTGCGCTGCAGTTAGCACATAGACGGATGAGGCTTGTATCTCTGTGAGGTACCCGGGAAGGTATGCGAATTGTACGGACGGCCGCTTGCAGGCACAGCAACAGCTACTGACAGGGGTGGATAATGCAAGGTGCTTCCAGCGTCTCTTATGGAGATGGCCCATGATATGTTCTAAATTTTGCATCTGTTGTGCAGTCGAGTTGCTTCTGCACTCTTGGACAGTGAAAGTCAATGCTAAGACCCTATCAGAGCCTCAGAGGGTTGAAACCACCCGCGGACGACTCCCAACTTCTTGCACTTGGTCTCATTACCTGGTACTGTCTTATACAGCTCGCTCATATAATTGTGAGTGTTCAAGTTGCACCGTGCGAGTATCGATCTGAACCGCCGTGATGTGCACGGGTGCTTGTCAAAGATGTACATATGTAGTCGCTAGCGGTTCAGACTGGCACTGTCGAAGTTCCACTGGGTATGTAACGGAGCAAGGAAAAGAACAAGAGAGCTGTTGCGAAAGGCATACGATGTAGGTGCGATTTCTTGAGAATTGCAAGTTGTCCGTGGTCGCTATTCCGGAGACCTTTATATTTGCATCAATGCCAGCAACATCATCCCAAGGGTGAGTTCATCTCTCGATCGTGGGAGTGTGCCTGCTCTCGACACAGTCCTGTGAGCTTTGAAGGACCATAGCGCCAGCGAAATCGTGTCCCAAATTACTTCACCGCGCTATACCTGCCTCTGATCACTGGAAGCTCGCTTCAATTGGACATTGCGTCGGCGTTCCGAGCTTGAGCTTGAGGTTTCCTTGCTGTCCTGATCGGGGCATCACCGTAGTCAAAAGGCTAACATTGCGTCGGACGGAGGGGAAGTTGGTGTAGGCTGCGCGCTGGAGACCGCCTCCTGGGCCGCGAGGGGTGCGGCACGGGCGCACGCGGCCCCCTCAAAACCCCCAGATACTCTACGCTCACATCGACTGATCTCCGGGTTAGCGACGATGTTCCAGCCTTGCGCTTCTGTTTCGTTCGATTTTCAATCCATCTATAAAGTTGTTGCAACCTGACGTACGCGCTGCAATGCATAGTAACCTAACTGCGCAGGAACTGCAGCCAAGTTGCAGGTGACCCTCTGCTTGAGCCTTCTGCAGTCAAGACCTGGGCTTGAGATTGCCTGCAATTCGTCGGCCGCAGAGGAAACCCGGTGTTATGTAGTCCTCGTCCTTTACGCTGTGGAGTACCTCTCACAACGATTGCGTAGATTCGACGGTGCTGGCGTTGCGCTGGTCCAGTTCACAAATGTTTCTTAATCAGACGTGAGTCACAGCACTCCTGCAGGCACCGTCCACCGACCGACAACTAGGCTAGCGCATTGTTGCCTGCCTAACGAGGCGCTAACCACGAGGTTTCGATCTGTAGCACAAGCTGCATACTTGTACAAGGGAGCAGGGTGGTGCTCAGAATCAATTGACCGTGACTTGCGCAATGTCGCTCCCTCACCTACCTACAGAGCTGCAGCTCAGCATCATCGAGCTCCTCGGCCCTACGCCAACCCTGCACCTTGCATTGACCAGCAAAGCGTATCTGAAAAGGTGCAAAGACCGTTTGGAGAAGCACGCAAGATTCTTCGAAGAACATACTGTCATCCAGCCCGGCCACGACGGATACCTTATCTGGGATATCACAAAAGAAATTTTGAGAGACCCATCAAAGGGCTGGTACGTAAGAGAGTTAAATCTCGTCAGCGATCGGCCGCAAGAACGCCCAGCTGGAGACATACCCGACGAGGATAGAAAGTTGTTCAGAGCTGCAGTGGAGAAGCTTGAACATCTCTATCCTCTGAAGCCAGAATTCTTTACCACTGAGCGCTGTGACTCAAGACCATGGGCGGATATGATGGTCGAAGATATCAACAAAGGTCTCGAGGAACCTATCCTCGTACTGTTGGTCCATCAGCTGCCCTGGCTCCACAAATTTCGCATGACCAACAGATGCATGAGCGACACGTTCCTGACATTTATGCGACGGGTTGTTACAGGCTACCAAAATCCAGCTGTAGCCGCGCTGATGCCATTACAGCACCTACGATGTGCTGCAGTTGCACATTATGACACTGAAAGTCATTGCAGTGTGGACTGGGCAGTCTATTTTGTATGCATCCCGTCGCTGAAGACATTCGCTGCATTCATGATGGGGAGCGAAGATATCAGACAGTACGACGACAATGGGGAGGCATATCTACGCAATGCTGCAAGCGGCCCAATTTCGAATGTCGATGAGCTTGTTTTCAATGGCTGTCAGTTTGACCCGGAGAGCCTTGAGACGCTGTTGCCTCTTGTCAAGAACCTGAAGCGCTTCGAATATGACGGCGGCGGTCACATTGTTGCCGAACAAGACTTCGAGCCGCGAAAAGTGTTGAGGGCTCTCGCAAGGCATGCTAGCCACTCTCTCGAGGAGCTCAGTTTGGTAGAAGACGCAATAGATTTTGAGGTATGTATTCGCGTCAACGCGAGTCCTGACTGAGAACTCACGATCCTAGGGTTACAATGAGGAAGATATTCGCTCAGTGGCAGTCAAAGGTTTCAAAAAGCTGAAGGCTCTACATTGCAAAGCAAAGTGGCTACTGTGCAAGCCGAGCGATGCGCTGGACGATACCGGCTCGGAAGACGAGCAACTCTCTGAAGACCACCAAGCTGGGAGGAACCCAATCATGGAACTCACAGACGAGATAAAGGACCCTCGTGACAACCTTCCTAGATCACTCGAGTATCTGTACCTGGACGACATCGATAGAGGTAATGAGTGGGAGGAGATGCTTGCAATGTTCAAGACAGCGAATGCGAATACGCCAAAGCTTACTTTCGAGAAATTCTGCTTAGCTCGAAGCGACCAGGCAACATATGGACAAGCGGTCGAGCCTCATCTCAGGTTCGCAAAACCGTCAGTCGAAGATGTTTGGAAGGGTCATAGCTACTTCCTCTGATCAGACCTCTTCAAGAGGCATCATAGAACTGAGATCTCAGCAACATATTGCATGCACAACGATAGTGACGTCATTGGACTTTCTTCCTGCTGCTATTTTCATATGGAGAATTTTACCAGGAAATAGCAGTCTCACAGCACCTACCCAATCTCGGGGACTCTCTCGCTCGCCCTAAGTTACTCAACTTTATGTGCAGGTCACAGGGATGACTGTGCGTCAATCAGAACTCGATCGATGCATTCTTCGTCCATTGATAATCTCTTGCTACTTACGGAACTCCATCCACTCGTCGACACGACGCAGCAACTGAAACCTCCCTATATCTTGAATATGCTCGGGCGAGATCGGTACCGCATCAGCACTCCCGACAGTCTGGCAACCACATCGTTCCTCCCAAGGACGAGCCTATTTTCCTGTAGTATGTCGAGAGATAATTCCTTACAGGCTGGGGCATTCGACATGAAGTTGCGGAGCTGTCTCGACGCGAGCGCTATGGCTGCACAGAGGAGCGCTACGAAGATACCAATAAGGATCAGAATAGCTTCCTTTGACCATCCATCTGACTTTGTGCAAGATTTCTGTCTGATAGAAGAGGCGGGATTGGTAGAGGTATCGGTAATGCATACGCTGTAAGAGCACAACTCAAAATTGGCTGTGTATGAAAGCCCATTCATTTGACCCATGATACTAGTCCGAACATATTGTAACTAAGCGTCTGCCCACAACTCACTCTGACTGATCTTAACAGGTACCGGTCTCCTCACAACTGCCAACACTTTCCGTCAACTCCTGCTTCACATCAATCGGCAGTATATCATTGGTAGGCTGCCATGAGCAAGCTCCACTGCCACCACACTGCTGCCTCCAGACACCGTCGCCAACCGCGAATGCATGCTCTCCCTCGTATACCCGCACAAATTTCTGCCCATAAGAACTGACTTCCCTCGTCTCTTTGATAGTGAACGCAAAGTCCTTTTGCGACGCGCCAGACAGCGTCACAGTGAGATTACCGTACGAGCTAGGCTTCACAGCGGTACGAGTGCAAACAGTCTCAACCCCATCAGGGAAATTGTCTGACGCAGAGCCTTCCCAGGTCCAAGAGCAGGTGGCCTCGATAGATGGAAAGACAACTGTGCCGGTGGGACCCTGACGGAGGGGGATTGTGTTGGGGTCCTTAATGGTGATGGAAATCTCGCTTATCGTCCCACTGCCAGGGCGTCCAGATGGGCTGTTTGCGGAAGCCGCTGTGATTTGCAAGGGCACGAGCGCAGTGGTGTTATCCTGGCGCGAGACAAGGGAAGGGGCGGCTGAGGCGATACCTGCGAGAAGAAACGTGGAAATAAGCACCTTAGCGCCCTCAAACTGCTGGACTGAAGAGTAAAGGAGGCTGATCTTTGTTGTCGGAGAGCAAGGTTGGGACGAGAGCTTATGAGATCTACTGCTGTTGACAGCGGAAGAAGGCGGCCACCAGTTTTGATTTACATGTCTTCGAACATCGGGCGTTCATCTCTATGTCTAGACTGTCAGGTACTCCCATATGGAGCACCAATACGAGTCCCGCATGGAACGTGGGGGGATTCACACTTAATCAAGTACCTTTGGGCGATGCTCGCTGCAAATCCGAGACTGTTGCACTAATCGGAACAGCTATCCGCCCGTAAGTACGCCTGAAGTCTACTTGATAATCCTCGCCGAGACATGGCTCTAGGAAAGGCAGACTGGGCTCGAATGAGCGTGAAGGATCCCCCAGAGACAGTCAGGCCGCCCATCAAGTGGCCATCTCCGCACGTTGCACACCGGTTTTGTCATATAGGGCTAACCCGGAACGTGCGCGACCGTTTATACAGAACGATTCAATCTACGCATGCAGAAGTTTGTGGGTAATGGCGTGATCTGTCGAGCAAATAAATCAGGATGATAGTAGCGCGTCTTTGCTCTGGTAGTTGCAAGCACAACAAGTATGAAGATATATGTTCATACAGCAGTATGTTGCCCCTTCCTCTTGTGTCGTGTGAACGAACATCTTCGAACCTAGCGACTTCCGATTGTAGCCTCCTTGCAACTTCCAGAGCTGCATTTCTGAGGTCCGTCATCCCGCTCAAACGCCTGCTTGCCTTCAAAGACTCGAATGCATTACTGCTGGAAATTTGTGATTGCTCCGGACCCCTTGATTGCAACGCGAAGTCGTCCAAAGAAGTGCCAGTGGCCGTCACTGTGAAGCCGCCGTAGGTAGTTGTTTCACCAATGGTGCTACAGATAGTCTCACCAATAGGTAAGGCCTTAGTGCTTGGCCAGGTAACGCGGGAAGCTTCGAACGCAGGGAGTACAGCAAAACCTCGGGGAACGCGCTGGAGTCTAACAGTATTGGGCTTTTGATATAGACTTTGAGTGGCGTCCTGGTCGCTATTAGGACGCCCGCTTCTGGCTGCGGAGACGGCACCAATTTCCCAGGGAGCGTACTCGGTGGTGACTTGACGAGAGGTGAGGGTGGGAACGGCAGAGGCGAAGCCTGCGAGAAGCATGTTGGAGAAGACCATCTTGTGGTGCGTTCAAATGTATCATGAACGATGGATCATGTGGAAAGTGCTCCTTAAGATGCTGGAAGTGATGAGGCGAGAGCTGATAATGTACATGAGAGACGAAGATGCTACCCTGCTCAGCTGTATGTTCTCGAGGAACGACAGAAGAAAGCGTATTCTGAATAAAAGTCGCCAGATACCCTTGCGATCCCTCGTGGAAACATGCGTGAATGCGAGGGACAACTACATTCGACTGAACAGTACCTACACGTGCTCCTCATGTAAATGATGTAATATGTACGAGCAAGTGGATCATAATTGCGCAGAGCCGCGGAGTGCGTTTTGGGCCTATTTTGAACGTCTCGCTTCTGCGTGCGTATACACCTCTGCATGATTTACAACAAAACAGTTGCTGAAGAAGCAGTGTGATACTTGATTGATTTCCAGGCTGCTAGCGGCTGAGTCCATTCGTGCGTGGAATACAAGTTCCAGTCGTATACGAACCTACAACCTGGCTGCCAAGGCTTGGAACGCCACAATTGTCAGATGTAAGCAATTCAAGATGTAAACTCGCTTCGTGCAAGCTGTAGTCTTGACCGGTATTCATGGTCCTCAGCGCGTCAATGCAAGCTGTGATGCGAGATGGTCAGGAGTGCAGGCCATGTCATTCCCATGTCGAAGACCTGCACGCGGTTGGGCGAAATGCGTGCGCATTAAAGATTTTGGAGGTCACGGGAGATGGTACAGCAAATACTTAAGGATACTCGAAATGTACCACTCCAGATATTGCATTTTCCAGCCGCACGAGTCGCAAAGGATCGAATGCCAAAATCTATGCTTCAGCATTGCTAAGGATGCAGACGAAGGGCCTTCAGTCAATGACTGTGGATTTACAGTACTGGACTGAATCGAGATCGACGGACTTACGTAGGAATGTGTATTACCTGCAAGGCCTGAAGATGGTGTTGCATCTGGATCTGAGTATAAAAGGTCCTGACGACAAGCTAGTCATGATCCAGCTTAGTCTGGAGTTAGCACTGGCCTAGGCAGACCTGGAAGGACGTAGTAGCCTGAGAGTTTCACTGTGGCTTGCTAGGGTTCACAAATGTGATCGTCCTCGAGCTGGCTGCAGCCGTCAAAATCAAATGACCCGTTCGTCTCCGAAAGGTGAACATAATCAACATGCTGGAATAGGAGCGCGACTGGCATTGGCCGAATTAGATTGAGGCGAGCCACAGTAGCCGGAAATGCTCGCGTGCATTAGAGCCGCACATGCATCTTTCTACCAATGGAAGAGCAACCACAACGCCAATTGCCGAATGAGATCAGACCAAAGTCTATACTGCTACCTCCGTAGCTTTTTTGACACACGCTGTGTGTTATTAAAGAACAGGTTGGGACTCAGAGGTCCGAATGGATATGCTCCAAAGCTCCTCTCTCGGTGCCTGCGCGCAGGCTGGCGGCTGCTACGCTTGCAGACACCAAGGCCCTGTCTACCGGTGCATAGTACACCTGTCGAGTGCATCAAGCAGCTCTGGTCTTGGCGCCAGAGCCTCGCGTGCCTGGGTGTATGTGAACCACTGCCTCGACCGCTTGTGCATCTCAGGCCATTGTGCTTCCTGCTTCTCGACCACAGCCTCAAAGAAGTGATACGAGGCTTTGGGCGCGGTGGCTGTGAGCTGGTCGGCTCTCCGTTTCTCGGGGATCATGCCGAGGTCGTAGCTGATTTTGCAGATGATGCCGGCCTCCTCCCAGGCCTCACGTTTGGCGGCGTCTTGGGCAGTGGCTTCGTCGGTCTCCCACCCGCCCTTGGGAAGAACCCAACCGCCACGTCGTGTGGATTGAATAAGAAGCACGTAGTACTTGTCGGTGGAGAGCGGAACAACGCCCGCGACTAGTCGCTCACCCTGAGAACCATACCCTGCAAGAACATTAGCACAATGTCGCTGCAAACGGCGATCCTGGATGCGTTTCCAGCGCAATGGCGAGCTTTTGGGGTGTGAACTGGAGGTCTTGTGAGCGCACTTACGTTGGTTCACGCGACCAGTGCGCGACTGCATAGGCAGCTGTTGAGTGGCAGCCATGATTGCCGTCAAAAAAAAGTGGCTGCAAGGAGGAAAAGCAGCACCGCTGACGGGCAACTTGCTCACAACACCAAAGAGAGTCGAAAGGAGGGGCTTGGTCGGAGGGGCAAGGGCGCACTATGGCGGTGAAAAGAAGCCGAGCAAACGGCGAGGGCGTGCGTAGCAGCAAGAAGGTACTAGGCACTGGGCAGGCGTGGATGGGAGTGATTGTAGTGACTGCGTGGTGGGGCGACGGTGGCTCAGTCCCGGGGGGAACGGGGCGGAGGATGTTGAAGAACCCTGGGAGTAGTAAGAGAGGCCATGGTGATGTTTTATTAGACAGAGTGGAGTGGGAGGCTAGGTGCTCGACCGCATAGAAAATCGAGCGTCTCCCGCCAAGCAAGTGCCCGCTGGGCCCCGGGAAAGCTGCGAGAACGCGGCGGGCGCATGCAAGATCTTGCGACTCACTCACTACCCCAGTACTGCGACAGGGCAAGCGCAGCAAGAGTGCAGTAGCATATTGGTAGAATGTCCGCCTATGACGTCGAATGAGGCAGAATCACGGGGGCGGTTGCTTGCTTTTCAGTGGGCGCCGTACTGTTTGCCCATGCTGTGTGATACAAACACCTTCATCGCCCATATCGTCTGCAGCGCCCCGACCGCCTTACTCCGCAACGGTACGCGCGAGCACGCAGACAGCGCCGCTCAGCAGTGGGAAGCCCGCAGGACCAGCAGATCGTCAAGAAGACCTCTTCTCTGACTGGCCGGCGCCGCCAGGGAAGCCATTATTCACGTCTACATATAACGGCTGCCGTTGCGCTCCACCGCTCACGCTGCCATCTTTGCGCCTACACGCCGCTCCCGCTTCGGCCTGCCCCCACTGGACGCTTGACCGAATCCCACGCTTATGCCCATTTCTGCAGCTCGTCGCCCGAATGGCCCTCTCGTACGTGCAGCCTTTCGGTAGGTTCTGCTCCAACCATTCTCCTGGATTGCGCCCGTGCTTGTCTGGCTGGATGTGGTGAACACAGAGCCATCCTCCACGACTTGCCCGCTGCATACTTCACGGCCGCCATCCCTGAATCGTGACAACGACTGCTGATGCTCCTTCCTAGGCTACAGTAGTGAGTCCTGCGGATACTGCAAAGATGCATCGACTGGCCAGAGGAAGCCACCTTCTCGTACGTGAATATTCCGTTCATTCCCCGTTCCAGTCACCCGGAGCCACGCGTGCATGAAGGTGCCAATGCGGTCTGGCTGCCTAAATGATCAGCTTTGGCGAACAGTTGTCAGCGCGACACTGATTCTGCCTTCAATCGATGTTCCGTTAAGGATGCCCCTTCACGTGTGCTCATTGCATCCCCGCGCTGCTTGAAACTAATCTACTGGTGCATGGTCCAACACCTGCAAGCCGGGGCTTGCAATGCCGCCAAGCCTCATCTTCACTCTTCTGCTTTTCCAGGTAAATTCAAACACGCAATTACCGGTAATCAAACAATGGGGGAGTCGCAAGGGAGCCTGCCCTTCCTGGCTGCCATGTCACGCTGTTGCTTCTGTTCGCCCTCAAGTCTTACGCGGCCAATTCGGAAGAATACTAGAACAAATCGTACTGACAAGCGTTACATAATCAGGAGCCAGCTACTATTTCTCGTCGAAGAGTCTGACTGTAGATGTCTACCAGAGCTTGGTCGATCGAGGGTGGAGAAGGTCTGGCACTATTTTCTACAAGCCAGATGTGCTACGGCATTGCTGCCCACATTACACGATCCGGTCAGCATACGCATGCAGGGCAATATCCATAGTGACTGACGCAGGTGTAGGCTGCCTGCAGCCGAACTGAAGCCATCAAAGGACCAGCGACGTGCAGTCAATAAGTGGAACGATTTTGTATTGGGCGAGGACTACAGGAAGGGCGCTGCGAAGCTTCATCCGGTATCGAAAGAGTCAGTGATGCGAGGTGACACAACGTAAGCCGGTCTGACATTGTGCAAGGGAGAAATCACGCCTCAAGAATGGCTTCGACCTTTTACAGGAGATACACAGGGCTGATCTTGACAACGTCAAGCAGCCACCGGATCCAGCACACCATTTCGAAGTGACACTTGAACCAGCTGTTTTTTCAAAAGAGAAATTTGAGCTCTTCCACGACTACCAGTCACATGTTCACAAGGAGAAGCCCAACGAGATCTCCCAGTCTGGGTTCAAACGCTTCCTATGCTCTTCGCCGCTGCAGCACACTACTCGACAGATCAATGGCAAGCCTCAGCAACTTGGTTCCTACCACCAGTGCTACCGGCTTGATGGGAAGCTCATTGCAATGGGGGTACTGGATCTGCTGCCACATTGCGTTAGCGGCGTATACTTGTTGTACCATTCAGAGTACGAGAAGTGGCAATTTGGTAAGCTGAGTGCTCTGAGAGAAGCTGCTCTTGCCATCGAAGGCGGTTACCAATACTACTACATGGGCTACTACATCCACAGTTGCACCAAGATGCGCTACAAGGGTGACTATAAGCCTCAACATGTCCTGGATCCGGAATCGTACGAATGGAATCCTCTCGATGGTGAGCTGAAGAACTTGCTTGACCAGAAGGCATATGTCTCGCTTTCACGAGAGCGCACACGAACAGATTCAGTGGCTTTTGCCCCAAACAGCATCAACCATATCGTTCTGAACGACAAAGCCGATGGCCTCGCAGACTTCCCTTTTCCCACCGCAGGTGACGCTGGCGAAGCGGTCCAAAATGGAGCATCACTGTTCGATTTAAAGATACCTGGAGTCATGACTGAAGAAGAGATCGAGAGTGCTTTAGATCTCGGATCAATACCGATTCGAGTGAGGGGGCGCCTCGCTGAAGCTCAGGTAAGCATACATTGATCGAATCTCTGAGCAGCCATTGATCAGATACAGCATCTTCTCTCCTGGAACGACGGTGATGTTCGTCAACCCCACTCGATCAAGGGGATCATAGGCGAGCTGGTGGCCTGTTTGGGTCCCCAAGCTGCATCACAAATCGTGGTCGACTTGGGTTGATAGTCGTTGCGGCCACAAGAGTCTGGATGAGAAAAGAGACGCGAAGGAATGACACGTTTATTTATTAGAAAGCGATAGTGGTTCAAGCGGTATGATGGTCTACCACATGTTTAGCGTTTGCTATACGTTTCGATTTAGCCAATGAACTGTGAGCACAAATGACGTACCGAGGCTCGCTGCCAAGCAAACAACAACCCTCAAAAAGTCGCATGAGCCCTGAGCGACTGTCGCATGAACCAGCCACAATGTCTTCGTCTCCACTCACGCTTGTGATCCGTCCGCGTGGTATGTGTCTCACAGCTCAATTGAGCTTTTGCCCTGTCCACTGGTCGATCTGCGAGAAGCTGACACCCCGTCAGGCCGCCCGATCAAGGGTCTCCCCGAGTCCATCACCGTCGATTCAGACGCGCCGGCGTCAGAGATCTTTCACAAAATCGCAAGTGTGTCGAAGTTCTCGATTCACCGATTGAGAGTCACGAAAGGCAGCGATGGATCAGCCATTCCCAATGCTGCCGGTGTTACCGTTCACGACACGGGCTTGAGGAATAAGAGTGCTGTCGATGTCAAGGACCTGGGTACGCTGGTGTTCCTTCACACTTCGGTCAAGACACTACTAATCAATACATACAGGCGCCCAGATCTCCTGGCGAACGGTCTTCATCGTCGAGTACCTCGGTCCTCTCCTCATCCACCCGCTTATGTACATCGCTCGTCCGTTCATCTATGGCACCAATGCTCCGGCTACGCAATTGCAGAAGCTCACGCTCCTCATGTGCGTTTTACACTTTGCAAAGCGCGAGTACGAGACCATTTTCGTCCACCGCTTTTCTTCTGCCACAATGCCTGCAAGCAATATCGTTAAGAACAGCGGTTACTACTGGGTGTTGTCTGGCTTCAACCTGGCGTACTGGTCGTACGGGCCTAACAGCCCCGCCGCACGGGCATCAAACCCCCTCCTCACGTATGTCGGTGTGGCCCTCTTCGTCATTGGGGAGCTTTGCAACTTCAGCACGCACTTGACGCTCAGGGACCTACGTCGCCCAGGTAGCACAGACCGAGGTATTCCGCAGGGACTTGGCTTCAATCTTGTGACATGCCCCAACTACATGTTTGAGGCGATAGCGTGGATTGGTGTTGCACTGGTTAATTGGAGCTTGAGCACGATCATCTTTATCCTTGTTGCTGTTGGCCAGATGGGTGTGTGGGCATGGAAGAAGGAGAGGAGATACCGCAAGGAATTCGGTGACAAGTACAAGCGCAAGAGGTATGCCATCTTACCAGGCATTTGGTAAAGGCACCCATACGCGACCAAGAACGTGGCTTGGAGGACCATGCAGGGGCGAGAGCGGTTACCGCGAGGCTGAAAACTTGTCGCACAGCCTATTGGGTTCCGCAGCGAAGAGTCGAAGGAGCATGTCAAGGAGAGACTTCTGGCAACTGATGTCGGTCAGGCAGGCAACAGGCACGAGGCTCACTCAGCATTAAAAAAACGATAATGTGGGTGTCAGCCTTCGGCGTAATAACAAATATCTCCTGACCAACCATTCGACGTCTTGGGCACGGCAGCTCCCGTCTAATTGCTACCTCTTTCCGGCAATTTTTCACATGTTGAAAGACAGCTGCATGCGTACATGGTGAATGCATGCGTCAGTCAAAAAAAAAGAGAAAGAATGCTGCATATACACAGTAGCACGAACCGCAGCGTTGTCGCCTGCCGCGGGGCCTGCCAGGCGGGAATGCCGAGCAGCGTCCCTGCATCTTAGCGTGCACTAAAGATCCTGCCCCTCGTTGCCCACTCCCACCCGCCATCCGGGAACAAGAGGCTGCTCGCAGTAAAGACGATCCTTGTCGTCGACATCATGAGTTGCCTTTATCTAGGTAGCGTTGATCTCACCAGCAATTGAAGTCCTTCTACTGCGGCATGTCAGCAAATGCCTTGAGGAGGAGGGTGTCGTTCTCAGGCTGTCTGACCCCACAATTGGCGCGGGCCAGACGATCTACTCTTTTTCGAGCTGCATGTCCTGATAATTCCTTACGTTCTATTGGTGCACTGAACAGTTTGGCGGACCGCGGTGCTCCACGTTCAGCGCTGAGGGCTAAGCTGGTCGGGTGCGGCTGAGACGACAGACTTCTCGTTTTGGCCCCACGACCGACGAAACCGTCAGCCTGGAGGAATGCAAAGGCCACTATCGCCGGCCTCGAGTCTTGTAGGAGGACTGCAATGCCATTTAAGAGGCTGCCTCCTCGGACCTCAAGGGAGTGCATTCGTAATTGAGCACACACTACTGCATACGCAAGCGAAGCAGTATCACCCTTGTCTTGACACGGAGACTGGACGAACACTTATATTTCAGCCTCGTCACCCGCATAGTGAACAACGTCTTACCTTGCGTTTCTTGCAGGCAGCTTTACATCTTAAACCACATCTGCATACACCGGGAAGAGGCAAAGGCAAGGAACACCTTGAACACCTTGTACCTTACAATCGACGTTTTTGAGTAGCTGTAAGTGAATCGCTCTCTCTGGAGCCATCAAGTTGTTATGGTCGCGCACGATGCTTTTGCAAGCACACTTCGCATCACAACAATGTGTCGTACGGCACTCGGTGCAACTCTTGGGCAGGTGTCGACGATGCACGGCGCTAACAGCGAATCTGCAGTATTATCGAACATACGTCATGGCTGCAGAAGCAAAGGCTGCCTGGGACGCTCACGTCGACACCAGGACAGGGAAGCCATTGCCAAAGGCTGCCGAGCCATCTGAACTTACAAAGCTGAGAAATGCTCTCGGCCACCCATTCCAGAAGATGGCTGGCGTCATTGGCGCAGCAGCAGCGCCATTGCCAGACACCGGAGATGGCTCAAAGATTGCCCCTGAGGACGACCCAACGATTCTGAAAAAGATTGCAGATGGGTTGGGTGATCTTTCCTATCTTGGCGTCGACAATGTGAAAACATTGCTCGAAATTCAGAAGGACAAGATGATGGGCGGATACACAGACGACAAGACCTACCTCATGGAAGGTCTTATCCGCACAGCCGCAGCATTGCCAGATGACTCGAAGATGCGGGATGAGCTTACTAACACATTCGTCACACAGCTTTGGAATGATCTGGAGCATCCGCCACAGTCATACCTTGGCCCCACGTACCAGTACAGAACCGCAGACGGATCTTACAATAGTCTGATCCACCCTCAGCTTGGCGCAGCTGATACTGCGTACGCCAGGACAGTCAAGCCCTCGATGATGCAGACTCCTGCCAGACCTGATGCAGGTGTTGTTTTTGACAGCGTCATGACCAGGAAGCATGCCGAATTGCACCCCAATAGGATCTCGAGTATGCTGTTCTACATCGCATCTATCATCATTCACGACTGTTTCCGCACCAAACATACCGAGGATGGTCTTGACTCCAAATCACTGACGAGTTCATACTTGGATCTGGCTCCCCTGTACGGGAGTAACCAGGATGAGCAAGACGCGATGAGGACTATGAAGGACGGAAAAATCCATCCAGATTGCTTCTCTGAAAACCGCTTGTTATTTTTCCCTCCTGGTGTTGGTGCAATCTTGATCATGTTCAATCGTTTCCACAACCATGTTGTTGAGAACCTGGCAACTATCAACGAGCTTGGGCGGTTTACAAAGCCATTTTCGGAGCCACCGGAGCCCACAGGGAACCAGGAGGATGACGATAAAGCCATGGACAAGTGGAAGAAAGCCTGGGTCAGATATGACAACGACCTATTCCAGACTGGTCGCCTCATTACCTGCGGTCTCTACGTCAACATTATTCTCATCGATTATGTCCGCACCATTTTGGACCTCAACCGAACTGACAGCAACTGGCAGCTCAACCCACGAGCTGAAGTGAAGGATCTTCCCCTGGGTATTGGCAATCAAGTATCCGCTGAGTTTAACCTGGTTTACCGATGGCATTCAACTGTGTCTGATCGCGATGAGAAGTGGACACAGGAATTGATGAAGAAGATGTGGCCAAACAAGGATTACAGGAAGCTAACCAAGGACGAGTTTATGGAAGGGCTGCATGACGTTTATAAAAAGGACCACAAGTCCAATCCCGCGGAACGTAACTTCGCCAATCTGAAGCGCAATGCCGACGGCACCCTTTCAGATGACGACCTCGCCGAGATCCTGACATCCAGTATCGAGGACTGTGCGAACTCATTTGGCCCCAACAGAGTCCCCGAAGTCTTTCGCGTGATCGAGATGATGGGCATCGAGCAAGCGCGAAAGTGGAACCTGGGTTCGTTGAACGAGTTCAGGAAGTACTTCCACCTTGAGCCTCACCGAACCTTTGAGGATGTCACTGCAGACAAATATGTGCAGCAGCAGCTCAAGCATCTGTACGGCCACCCGGACAAGATCGAAATTTACCCTGGTATTGTCGTTGAAGATGCGAAGAACGCCATGGCGCCTGGCTCTGGTCTCTGTCCGCCCTACACGGTTTCGCGGGCCGTGCTGTCCGATGCAGTCGCACTTGTGCGTGGAGACCGATTTTATACGCACGACTACAACCCTAGAACATTGACAAACTGGGGTTATTCGCTTGTCCAATACGATACTGGCGTTGACAACGGTTGCGTGTTCTACAAGCTCTTCTTGGATGCGCTTCCTAACCACTTCACTAACAACAGTGTCTATGTGCACTACCCGCTCACCATCCCATCGGCCATGGAGGAGTCTCTCAAGGATCTCGGCAAGGCTAAGCTGTACGATTTCTCCAAGCCGAAAAAGAGCTCGCACCCACAGCTCGTCAAAGAGTACAAGGTCGCAACTGAGATCATGAAGGATCAAGAGACCTTCAGGGTTACCTGGGGCGAGGCTATGGAGTATATCATGGGCAATGCATCGAAGGACTTTATGCTTGCTGGAGATGGCAAGAAGAACGCAGAATCTCGCACGATGGTCAGCAAGGCTCTCTATGTTCCTGACTGGGAGAAAGAGATTCGCAGCTATTACACCGCCAAGACACGCGAGCTGCTGGCAGAGAAGGGCGCGAAGATCGCCAACTTCAACCAAGTCGACATAATCCGCGATGTTGGTAACCTTGCACATGTGCACTTCTGTGCAGAGCTCTTCATGTTGCCACTCAAGACTGAGGAGCGCCCTCACGGTATTTTCACGGAGGCAGAGCTTTACATGATAATGTCAGGTGTCTTCGCGCTGATTTTCTTCGATGTCAACCCTGCTGGCTCCTTCCCACTACACATCAAGGCACACAAGGCGACAGAGATTCTTGGCAACGTCGTTGCTAAAAATGTCGAGGCTATAGCCCATTCTGGTATCCTGTCGAAGATTACTCAGGCAATTTGGCCTAACGACTCAGCACTGAAAAGCTACGGCATCCACTTCATTGAGCGTCTCCTGAAGTCTGGCATCGAGCCCGAGAAGCTGGTCTACGGTCATATGCTTGGCACAGCAGGTGGCATGGTCTCCAACCAGGGCCAACTATTTGGTCAGACAATCGAGTACTACCTTCGCGGCGCTGGCAAGAAGCACTGGGCCGACATCCAGAAGCTCGCCCAGGATGATACTGACGCCGCCTTCCAGAAAATGCAGCGCTACTTCCTTGAAGGCTCTCGACTCGCTGGTGAGACAGCAGTCATCCGCGCTGCCGCTAAGGACACTACTGTCACTGACTCCGGCCGCACGCTGAATATCAAGGCGGGCGAGAAGGTGTTCGTCAACTTGCGCGCTGCATCGCACGATCCGGCAGTCTTCCCCAACCCAGATGAGGTCGAACTCGATAGGCCGATGGACAGTTACATCCATCTTGGATATGGGCCGCACCAGTGCTTGGGCCTGCCGATGGCGAAGATCACGCTGACTTGCATGCTGAAAGAGGTCGCGAAGCTGAAGAATTTGAGACCTGCAGCCGGCGAGCAGGGTAAGCTGCATAAGGTCGAAAAGAAAATGTATCCGGGTGAGAAGTACCCGTACCATGCATACCTGACGGAGAACTGGGATATGTACTTCCCCTTCCCTTGTGGTAAGTTTCCTACCTTCCTGCTATAATTTGCATCGAAAGCTAACAGGTTTGCAGCGCTCAAGGTTTGCTGGGATGATTAAGCGTGTCCGCGTGAGGTAACTGGAAAATCATGGATGTTATATCATTACGGCTTTCCCAACGTTTAACGATCGATTGATTGGCCGTGTAGTATTCATTGTTGTAGATAATGTTTCTCCCTTCTCCCCGATACCTCTCAAATCAGTCGTGTCTGTTTATGTTGGTCACCACCCGTGAACATGAGCTCCAGTCCTTAGGACCATCGGAACGCCATGCACGTGATACCGCGCAGGATTCGTGAGTCGTCTGTGCGTATCCAACTCCGACGCGAGAACTGCGCCGCTGCGGGGGCTCATCACCTAAAGACAATACAGTTTTGAACGGTCACGCCGCATCCATATCAGTCAATACATGTCTATGCGATTAAAAGAGACACTGCAATGTGAGATCAAACCAGATGGTCCGTAATGCACACAAACAGTCGCGTTCACGGACGCGACGATCCCGTCTCGATGTGTCGCAGCGACATGTCATCTGCGACCCCCGGTTCACCCTGCTGTCTCCACAGCAACCTGCTATCTCCCCACACGTCGTTTGTTCTAGTCTACAGCCTTCCTTCAACCGGCATCTACAGATTGACTTTGGATGTTTCGTTAAGTAGCGAATGACCTGCACTCTGCCCGTTTCGTTTGCTCGGCTTGGCACATACAAATACTTTGCGCTCAGCCTTGTTCCTTTTACACTCGCTCATTCCCAAGCCTACAAACATGCAGAACGCAAGAGGGCGCCTGGTAGATCTGAGCGACTCCAGCGAGGATGAGTTGGACAAGTATATCTCGAGTATTTTTGAAGACGACGACCTTACCGCAGTGCACAAAACAGCAACGAAGTACCTAAACTATACAAACGACTATGTACCACGATGGGGTCCTTCTGAAGCGTTTCGAGAGACGTACCAGAACTGGTATGCTGGTCGCTTTGTATCTATTACTGCGGGGCTTCTTGCTGACACTGCAAAGGAGAGACGGCATCCTACGATCTCATCACATCAGTCTCTCCGAATTCACCACCGAGTACACAGAAACAGAGCGTCTTGTACTCATCCAAGCTTACAGACCTGGCACCAAACAACTCCTCGGATTCATCCGCTTCGCGTACGACCGAGATGGCTACAGCACTGGAGGCGGCTTAAAGATTGCGAACTTCGGTGCAAGCCTCCAGGGCTACACGCTTCGGACTGGTGGTACGACGAAAGTGGGAGACGACGAACAGACAGGTCAATTCGGCGAGGGCATGGAGCTGTCGGCTCTTGTATTTCGCCGTCAAGGATACAAGTTCCACATCGAAAGCACATGTTTTAAATGGGACTTCATCTACCAGAAAGCCGAGTTGGCTTGCAAGCTTTCCCGTACGCCCGCCCACAAACTGGAACCGATGATCAAGAATACGCAGGGAAGGCCGAGGACGACTGAAGCCCACCCTTGGGAGGACGTCTGTGTTGTCATCGGTGCCCCTGGAAAGACACGCAATATTCACGGCTTGCCACGGAAAGGTGATCGGATCAAGATTGAAGATTTCAAGACGTGGCTCAACGTCACTCTGGACATCAATCCTCCTAAAAAGATCATACACACTTCCCAAGGAGATCTTATTCGAGACCCAAACTATCAAGGGCGGCTATACCTGAAAGGTTTGAGCTTCTCTAGAGGCGGAACGAGCTCCATGCCGTACCAATATGGCTACAACTTTGCCACCGGAAAGACCACTCGAGACCGTACCTCACTATTCAACGCCAACGAAGAAAGTCGAAGAGTCAGCGACATATGGGCTGCTGCAATACTCAGAGATACTTCAGGGGATTCAGACATCTTGGCTGAATACACACAGCTCCTGCTTAAGAAGCTCAACAAGGCTGGCGACGTGATGCTCTCTAGAAATCGAAATACTTTGCGGGAGGAGGTGGCCGAACAAGTGTGGGCGCACATGTTGACCATTAATCCAGACAAGGATGGACGTAAAGCCTTCTACTATGTCGAGAATGGCAAAGAGGAATATCTCCGCACAGCAGAGAGGCGCATATACTGACGTGTTGATATAGGACGTCAAAGTCATCAACGAGAGCCTCAACTTGAATCCAGTCGCCATCTCGAAAGAGCTCTGGGACATGCTGAGAAACTTTGGCCTGTCCCGAACGCCACAAGACGAACTCTTGGAACGATTCAGAATTGCGAAAGCAATATATATTCCAGCAACGAGCTTCGCCATACACATCGATTGGATGTTGCGAGGTGTATTACAGGCTTCGACAGCGACAAAGAGTATGCAGTTACAGTTCGTTGACGGCAGACACTTGGATGTCAATGTTGGTCTGTTCGCAGACACTTGGAGGGTGCATGATAAGTGGCTTAGTTGGGAAGGCGCGCATCAGCATTCCCTCTGTGATACGGAAAGTGCGGAGGAAGCACAAACGTTCACCTGCGATCACGCCATCCTGAAGCTGTGGGACATGATGATGTCGCAACTCGTGGCTTCAGAGGAACACCATGAGATTGCTGCTCAAGAGGGCAACCTGCGAGATTTGGCTAGGGTCCGCTTGTCGCAAACGCCGCGATCAATCGAATGCGCTCAGACTGACAGAAAAGGGGAGTTGTGGGTGCGTTGGGAGTCGGCTGATTCGCACCAGAACAGAGACACGTTGGTCAAAATTGTGCTTCATCACACTGCATGTGATCAATTGCGGCTAAACGAAAATTCGTTGATACGTCTCCGCTGAGACAAGCGCTAATTGTGTCTAGAATCCACGTGCGCGTGTCCGGCGCTGAAGTCAAAGGCTGTCAGCGAGGGAGTCACCTTCAAAGATCTTGACGACTCTCTGAGCTACATTCCCGCCGTTTCAAGAGATGTGGAAGGTGCCATTATCGCCCTTCCACCACAAGCTGTCTCCCCTCGCACGGAGGATATCGCGAAGGCGCAGGGCCTCGATACCACACGAGAAGTTGCAGACACACTGCTGGCCTCTATCACAGGTAACACCCCAGATCGTGTCATTGCAAACATCGCTAACAAATGGGTTTTCAGCCCAGAATACAGATAGTCATGACGATGATGATGAAAATATGGTGGACGCGGGACCTGTATTTGGAGACTCAAGTCGTGACTCGTCCCCAGGTGTGACGACACAACATAACGACAGACCAGAGCATAGCCCAGGACTCCAACCTGCACCAACAGCCCATGTGAGGAGTGCTCCTGGGTTGATTCGGCAGGACTCCGGCAACCAATTGCCCCCGCCCGCTGCGAATAGTGCAAAATCAGCATACAATATCTGTCTTCACGAACTGGATAGTAGGACGTCCCAAACTCTCTCAAGACTTAGCTTACCATTGATAGCTTTGGGGGATAAGATTGACGCAGAGCATCTGCTGCAGAACGGAGGCTTCCCCGACAATCATGACTTCTTTCGCGTCCGTCATACAAAGGGTCATGTACTCTATGTTGTCAAGCGTCGCCAAAAATCCACCGAAGAATCAAGCAAGAGGCCAAAGGGCGACGATCTTACCACTCGCGCTTCCAAGACGCCCCGGCTGCGCTCCCCGTCCCCTGCCATCCCAAATACAGACGAGGATGCAACCCCTCGATCTCCAATCTATCGCGTAAACAACGAAGCACCCTCTCACCCTGCCCAGGAGATTTCAGTAACTGATAGTCTTTACAACGACTACTCGTCCGCCAACCCAGCTCGAGGTCCGCCTGTTAGGAGATCGTGTTCTACATGCATCAGGTTGAACAATGGCAGACTCATGTTCGGGCGATACTCACGGGGCCACTTTGTGCCCGGACATGATCAATGCGTCATTTGCAGCGCTAGGAAGCATCAAGGCGGCGAAGGACAACCAACCGAAGCAGCTGTCAATTTGGGCAGTGCCGATGATGGGAACTATGAGAGACCAACTGCTCGAACTGTTTCTCCTTCACCGTCAGAAGATGGTCCTATAACGTACAGGTACTGAGATGTATTCAGCACACTTGGATATATAGCAAATTCGGCCACTTAGCCAGTCTATTCAGTCATGACCGAAAGCTGCCTCAGATGCTCTTGACAAGACATGTCTGATTATTCGATCGATTGCAGCTTCGCTCCAGGCTTGCATTTGGCGATGTGCACTACGAGATAGTCCTTCTCCGGCAATCTCTTGACTTACCACGGGAAAAATAGGTCCTAACGCTTGTAGGCCATTAGCTCTCGTACGGCGTTGTGGCTCCTGTGTTTCATTCCTTCGTGACGGTAAAGGTCGGCTGCTAAGTGGAAGTAGAGCTTTCAATGGAAGTATTGATTTGCACCATTCGCACTTGAGTCGACGATTGTGCCTGCCATTGAAGTGATTATTGAGTTAACCTCGGCGGCGGAATGGGATGTTACAAGGTCCATATATGTAGTAGTCGCCTGGAACTGGATCTACACCGAACGGGAGGACAGCGTCTGGAGATGTTGCCACACATGACATGGGGGATACGTCAGTGTCAAGTTGGCTTTACTGATGCAAAACATCTGTTGCACAAAACTACTTGACGAGAGGCCGATGCGATGAGCCAGGTCTAGGCTTCAGCTCTGTATCTCTGGGATGACACGCCCACCTTGAGGCGATACCGGAAGTTGATGGGAGGGATGTGTTGAGAGCAGCAGTCTGTCAAGTCTGTCAGAGGGTAACTCAAATCCACAAGGTCGCGCAAAGACGACAGGATTTGGATAGTATTCGTACTCTCCGGGTTCGAAGGACCAAACTCCGAGTTGTAGCGGTCGTTGCATTGACATCGTGGAGACGTTTCCACATCACCGTCTATTGTTATCCAGCTCTGATTCTAGCGGGCCTTTTGCTTTTGTTTTCGCCTTTGGCTTGCCAGCGTTTGCAAAGATTCCCACAGACGTGTTGCTGTGACAAGGGGCACATGCCAAGTCAAAACGGCTTCGAACGTCTGATGGAGGAACATGCTAGCACGTATTATTCACACGGGCCTACAGGAGTTCTCAGTGGTGAATGACGAGCTCTCTGCTGTTCATGTGGCTGAGGTGAGGCATACAGACCAGCATATCCCCACTATGCTAGAATGAACGTGGCTTTTGTTACATGAGAGTACACCAAGTCCAATCAATGCTTACAAGCATAACTTGAAATTTCAGCTCCACACGTTTGAGAACGGAACGAGTGCAGTGAACAACAGTGATGAGTGATGAAAGGGTTCTTCTTTGATCATGTACCATTGTATTTTCCCAAACGCCAGGCAATGAAGCACTTTCTCTGCCTTTATCTAATGCAATCCGCTCTCTCCTGTAACAGCCATGTCCTTTTGACAGTCTACCATCATCTTGACCATGTTGGCGACTTCTTCTAACCTGCCAAGAACGACTTTGTTACCCTCTACGAATCCATAGCAGTGGTAGCGAATGCCAGTTTTCTTGCTGAAGTCGCGCACCAGCTCCTGTCCGCGCCTCAGGTTATGCCTTGGCACACGCGGAAACAAGTGGTGGACAGCCTGGAATTGGAGTCCACCGTGCACCCAGTCCAGCCATGCAGGACATTCGACATCCATCGTAGTACGCATCTGGCGCTGAGGAAAGCTCTCTGTAGGGCCAAGATCGGCAGTCGGCATGCCCCAGTGAGATAGCGTGATCTGAACGTGCAAGATCATAGTGACTAGGTGGCTGATAAGGACGAAGCCAATGCGGATGGGCCAGGTAGGAAGCGTGCACCAGACAAGGAGGTAGCCGAAAATGAACCAGTAGCATGCCATGAAGACAAGCTCAACGGGGCGTGTCCACCATGCAGCGCCAAGCTGAGCGGCGCGAGGCGAGCAGAGATGGCACCAGGAAAGGATGTAGAGGTTGAATCGTGCGAGCGCCATGATGGGATAGTACGTGTACTTCTGATACGGCAGAAGGAACTCGCAAGCGGCGTCCCACTTGAACTCAAAATCCTTGTAGAATGTCGAGATGACGCCCTTGATGTAGGTCGGCGAGGTCGAGAAGATGGGTGTGTTCTGGATATCTGGGTCGTGCTCGGGCATGTTTGTGATCAAGTGGTGTACGTTGTGGGAGGACTTCCACCAGCCAATTGAAAGACCACAGCAGAAGTCCGCAATGAAAGCGCCGATCAGAGTGTCGATAACAAAGTTGCCTGAAATACCACGGTGTCCCGCATCATGCGCTGTGAACATGATTTGTTGCTAGGAGTTGTCAGCAACCGATTCGTTCGGAATACTGGAAGGATCTTACCCAAAACAGCCCTAGAAACAGGGCAGAGGTGAGGTACCACTTGCTGTACAGTAAGTATACGAAGGCGACAAAGAGGGTAGCATATCGAATGCTTTCCCAGCCGTATGCAGAGTAATTGCACTTGTACAAGCCCTCAGCCTTGATCTGTTCGTGCAGCTCGCGATAGTCCAGTAAAATCCGATGTTGTGTCTCAGAATCCACTGAAGGGTTCTCTCTTAGGCCGTCCATAACCTCCTTCTCCTCAAGCTCGGTAGCATATTGTAAACGGTGTGCTGTCTTATCGAATGCAGGTGGTAAAGGCGCTTCGGAGCGGAGCAATGGCTGCTTCTCTGGATCTGGTGTCCGTGATCTGAATGTGTTGGCGCGTCCGTCGACGGGGTTGAGCTTCTTGCCAAGCGTAGCAGCGACCTTGTGTAGGCATTAGCATACGCCAGCGGAACGCACCCAAGCTGTGTTCACAGGGCATGTGTTGGATGGAATACTAACGCAGCTCAGGTCGACACTCCGTCTTGACCGTCTATCAGCAGCTTTGGCCTTCTCGTCCAGATCAGAGTCGGAGTGGGGCTTAGCAGCCCGAATAGGAGGCTCGAGATTCGTCCATGGTTCTTCAATACGACCAATGCGATACTTCTTCATCATGAGAAGGGCCTTGTTGGAGTGGTAGCTGCAGCACGTAGGGTTAGTCTCACCTCAAAGGCGCATAGTGAGCTGTCAATTCTGAACTGGAGTGCATACATGTTGATTTCGTCTGTGGCATCTCTACCGACCATGTGCAAGATTGCAAGGCGGCCACCGGGGTGATTATCGATCCATGTTGAGATATTCAGTGCGAAACCCTCGTGAATTACGACTGGTTCACCTTGCGCGACCAATCGCTCGATCTCTTGCGCAGAAACAACGCTTTGCTGTGACATTGTCGTGGTTGGTGTAGTCGTAGTTGCGGAGAGGCTTCAAACGGAAGGCCACGGGACTGAGGCGTATATGTACCGCCATGGCGTCTTTCACTTGGACCCCTGGTCCTCCCAAGCTTGAGATTGCGTGTATGCACGGTTCGAGGCACGAAACCTGAAAAGATGGAGATGCTTGCGAGCGGCACGGGGCTGAGTCTTCGTGTCCTAGTTGAGTTGCCTCGGTGGAGTGCCTACGGGATCCAACAGGCAATCAACGTCTTCCAGGGTCCAGGACCCCTATCCGAATACGGCCTAGTCGCAGACGTGTATCCACTTTGCTTAGATCTTCCTGGGGCCACGAACGCGTACTGGGTTACGTCTACAGGATCAGTCCGGCTCTTCTCTTTACGACCTTGTACGAGATACGCGCTATACTTAGCTCGTGTCTAGTTTATCTGTCAAACACCATACGCGCCGATTCCAGGGTTTTCGCCCGTCTTCCAAGGTCTTGGCGGATGAGGGAAAACTGGAGCACGGCCTGGATTGCGAGAAGGCAAGACACCTTTTGGAAGCGTGCTGCATGGCTGGTTGGAAAAGCACTTGGAGGCGGATGGTGTGTCTTCGGCTGGTGTAATTGCGTCTTGCAGTATGGCCAAGACTGCCCCTAATGTGAAAGTCGTGCCTGTGACGTCGTGCAAAGCACTGCACTGTCGCATATCCCTGCAAAGCTGCAAAGTTGCGACCGCACAAGCAAGCAAACAACTTCTGTGATGCTTTCAGCTCCTTTCACGATGTCGAAACCCGCTGGTCATGGCCCACGGTGTCACAATAGAATGTCGCCGCTTCTAGCGCAGAGATCTGAGTCGTCTTGTGATGATCGTTGAGTGCGTCCGTGCCGTGTCTCGACGCCCCTCGCTCCGTGGTCCAGCCGCTTTCAAGCTTGGGTCCCATGGCGTTCTCTTGAACTCCACAGAGATCAGACTGGGCGTGACGGTGGTGCGCGTCGCGAAACCCCCTTTCCTCCGCATAGGCACGCTGCTTCAGGAGATACAGTCCCGATGAACGTACCGTGCAAAATGCGCGCAAAGGCGACGCGCGCATGAGATCTGGTGATCTCAGTGTACATGTGGTGGTGGACTGAAAGGATCGCAGCAACCCTTTAGTGGTCTCGATGGGGGTTTCCGAAATGCGCTACGTGGAGATTTGCCTACAGGGGATGAAGTTCTCCTTTCAGGTTGCTGTCTTCCACATGTCTGGTCGCCTTCGCCGTGATTCTGTGACGGAACGGTTCCCGTAGCATGCGGGAGATGAGCGCAGTGGAATGGACTCCTGTCCGGGCGAACGTCGTAAGGAGATTGTCTGTCTATCCTCTTGTGTCGTCTTTCGTAGCGCTTCCTGAGGGTTGATCGAAATGTCCCACGAGTGTCATTCAAAAAGTGCCGGGGTTTTAAGGTATCGCGCCGGCATCAGTGGTCTCCTGAAGCGGGCTCGCTGGTCGCCTGCGAGTCTGACGATCCATTTGCGGGTGCCGGTTTATAATGGTTCACTGAACCATGTGCTCATTGTCGAACTCCTATGTTGAATAGCATCTCGTCTATTTCCTTTACCTGCCTTGATAGATGTTTGCGTTCTACCATGATCGTCGCCGATACATCGAGGCGGACAATGTACCGAGAGCATGCGAAGAGTCAACACTCTACGTTGATTTACATCGTGGACAGCACTGAGCGATTGCACGAATGCGCCATGGTTATCGCACAGGTTCTTATGCATGCTCCGTCCTGACCTTCGTAGTCGGGCCCGCTGCTGGCTTTAGGGTGTCTGTGCATTGGGTCTTGCGCAACACAGCCTTTGTAAAAACGGTAGGGATCTCGTGGTACGCAACGTCGCGATTGTACAGGGAAACGCGTGCGTGAGTGAGCAGAATAGCTTTAAATGGCATTGTCGACGTTGACGTAGATTATTCATCATTCCGGGACATCCGCTGGTGAGGCGGCCATACCAAATTGGGGATTCGCTGCTGACTGACACCACGGATCGCGGAAAGTGCAAGCCCGAAGCTGCTCGTGCAATGAGAGTTGAGAATTTGACAAGATAACCTTCATGATCGGCAATTACAACTAACCGATGCAAGGAAAGTGCCCGCTGTCAAATATGTCCGTTGACCCATCGTCCCGTCGACTTCCCTACGCGTACGGATGTAAGCCTCACTGTGCGATCCATACCATGGGCAGGACATGATTGCATTTGTCGGCCGGACATTCTCTCGTAGAGCCGAGCTGATGATAGCTTCGAGTATGGTTTCGGAGGTCTATCTAGTGCGATAGACCTCGTCGAAACTCACAGTGCAATTTTGGTGTGCAGTTTTCGATTTATGGGTATAGAATGATGTTTCGGCGAACCAGAGTCCATGCGCACCGCAGCATGTGCCTGCAGCGGCGGGGGTCTTGCACCCGGTAGGCACAATGATACCGTTGAGCGTTTGGGCCGAGACTGTGTAATGTCAAAGTCTCGTTTTGCAATGCATGGTGATATGCACCTGTCACATGTGAAGTTCATGCGCGTAAGCGAGCCATGATCAGAGCACAGCAGCTTATTCTAACTATCTACAGTACTAATATGTATGACGCCAAACGCTTCTCAGCCACCTGCAATCCGTTTCAGCAGGACTGGGCCTGCACTCCCAGTCAACCTGACTTCATACGGGGCTGACACCCAGAATGCACAACGCCCAACAATACCTTGCTATTTTATGCTCATAGAGAAGCGCCCTTGCAATGCATATAGAAGACCATGAATATTATGGAAACGCGGAGGAGTTGATACAGTCTGAAAGCATTCAAGCGAACCCGAAGTATTCGCCACCAGCGGTCATAGCGGTATACAAAGCTTTGCGGAGGTCTTCGTAGGATTCGTACTCGGGAAGGTCGAGTTCTGCAGCACTGTCAGTGGTACTCAAAAGATGGCTCCGTGAAGGATCGACTTACGATTGAAGCAAGTATGGCTGGATGGCAAGCGGTCCTTGCTGCCATAGTCTCGATGAATGTTAAACTTCGAGAACCCATTCATGCCCTCAAGCTCTTTGAAGCCGTTCAGTGGCACCTTGCTGGTGCCGGTGACGAACTGAAGCAGCTTAGCCTGCTCTTCCTTCTCAAAAGTGCGCACGGCACGCCAGAACCACTGGATCTGTGGCGAAGCTGCGGTGTAGTTGTGATACTCGGTGTTGTTCTTCCAGTCGTCAACATTGATGTCGGGCAGACCGGAGATGAGCAATTCAAGCTCCTGTTCGCTGAAGATGGACACCAGCTCGGCAGGCACGATGTCGTGGAAGCCGCGAAGGAACTCCTTAAGCTGTTCCTCGACAGCGCCGGTGAGACGATACTCTGTGATGAGACGGATGTACTCATGCTTGTTATCCTCAGTGACTGGGATATTACGACCATTTTCGATCAGATCGACAGTCTGCATCTCACCGAATGCCTCGACCTCGGTCGAGAAGGTCTCAGTGATGATATCTGTGATGTCGTTGTGCAACATCCATTCGAGCGACTTGTAGTACTCAAGGTCGAGCGTTTCCATATCCTTGAGGTTGACCTGCTTGCTCATGATCTGCTTGTAGACCGCACGGCTGAAATGACAGTCAAGAACGCGGCCCTCATACAAAGCCTTACCAATGATGCGCCCAATGAACTTGAAGAACATCAAGTGCTCAGGGTTGATAGAACTGAGCCTGTTCGGATGGAAGGTGGTTCGATCGGAAGCTACGGGCACAAACAGTGCGTAGTCGGCGTTGAACATTTGGCGGGCAATGACTTGGAACCATTCCCGGGTGACGCCGCCAGCATCAACACCCTCCTCACCGTGGAACCGGATGCTGAGCTTTCCATACTTCATCTCCTCGGCAGACTTGAAGTACAAAGACTTGAAAGAGTCCAGAAAAACTTGGTCTCGACGTACGGAGAGTTGGAGTGGCGGGTGTGGCTGACGATCACCACCTCGAGAGTGAAGTTTCCGGTTGAAATAATTGCGCTTGTTGTCAAACTCGAGTACCTTAGAGTTTTTGACCAACAAGGCGAAGGAACCACTCATCAGCTTTGGATTTTGACGAACAAGATCGTTCAGGATCTTGCGGTGCTCTTCTGTGAAATTGAAGAAGAGGCTCTCCATCTTGCTTTCTGGTGGCGGACTCGACAAAGCGAACTCTTTGGGTAGCATTTTGGAGAGCGGCAGCTCCTTCAGAGTGGTGTTCTTGCAGACGACCATAAGAGACTCGATGAGAGGCAAGAGCGTCGTCGCGATGTTCAACATATTGCCGCGCTCGCGAATGACGGTTAAGCAGTCGCTGAGCTTGGTCCATAGCGGCGCAAATGCTGCGTCTTCGTAAAGTGTCAACAGGATATCTTCCTTTTGCTGAGGCTCAAGCGCCTCTGCGCTGACTTCGGGCTTGTCCTTGTTGTGGCGTGAGGGATCAAACAGATAATCAAGCGCAGTCAAAGCCCTCAGCAGCTTTGTCTGATCTGAGGTTGTCGGAGAGAACTTAGCCAGGGCGATACCCTGGACATCTGTGTGCGACTCTGCCTTGGCGACTTGAGCTGTCAAGCTCGCGAGGTCTTCTAGGATGTTCTTGGCAAGTTCCTTTGCGATACCGAGAAGCTCCTGCCCAAAAATCTCCTTTGCGCCTGGGATGGGTGACAGGTTGCTGATCACATTGAGGGTCTCCTGGAATACCTTACTGTTGCACTCACGAGCTGCAAGGATCTTGGCTACCAGCCGCAGGTTATTCTCGGGAATGTCGGGTGGTGTAATCGACTTGTGCTTCTTGCTCTTCTCTTCTTCGGTGTTTGCCTCTGGCTTGGCGGAGCTACCCTCGTCCTCGGTAGTTGGGACTGTAGTCGCAAACACATCGGATACTGATGCAATCTCAGTATCCTGTCCGGCTTGCAGCTCTGTCGCGGCCGGCTCGATTGCTTCAGCCGAAGCTTCGATGCTCGGACCTGCGGCGGCTGCATCAGCTGCCCTCCTGGCATCTTCCGCAGCTTTCTCCTTGTCTTTCTTGATTTGCTGAAGTGGTTGGGTGATGATGCGCAGCAGGTTAGTCAGTTGCTCCATGATCGCAGAGCTCTCGACAATGAGCTTCCGGTCCAGGAGTGTCAAGAGAGCGTTGACAGGGAATCGTGTTGACTTCGCATCTTTCCCTTTGCCCTTGCGGCTGCTGCGGTTTTTGAAGCTTACACTGGTCTCGTGCTCTGTGAGGAAGAATTGCCACACAGCTGGGTTCTTCTCCGTTAGCTGCGCGAGAGTGTTGAGACATTGTTGTACCACCATGAGGGGCGATACGTCGGAGTTGATAGACAAAGCACCGTTCTTGCGCGATATTTTGGGTGTCTTATCTGCCGGCTGCTGCGGCTGCTTGGCGCGTAGCGAGAGCTGTGCGAAGCTGCGCTCAACGGCGTTAACGTCAGCACTGCCGTCCTGGAGAATGGATAGAAGAATGCTGATGACCTCAGCGCGGTTCTGTCGATTCTCGCAAACATAGCGCAAGATCGAACTGAGACTGGACTTAGCACTACCCTGCTGGGGAATGAACATAAGCCTCAGTAAGGTTGCAACACCGGCCTTGTCCAGCATTTGGACGCAAGGACGGGCCTTCTTCTTTTGCGAGGGGTCTTCTGGATGGCCTCGTCGTCCGCCACGCTGGATTCCGATCTCAAATTGATTCAAGCGACGATCACCACCATACGCCCGAGCTTCGGCTGAGATCTCTGGAGGCAGCTGTCGAAGCGTATCTTCATCTGTGTCCATGAGGACGGCTGCTCGTAGCGCAGGATCCAGTGTTGCAAAAAAGCTGGCAGCATCGATCTCCTCAGCTTGCGGTGCTGGAGCACCGGCGTTTGCCGCGTTGCGACGACGATTCTCCTCTCGCTCGCGGCGTCGACGATCGGCAGCTTCTTGTTGAAGAAGCTCAGCCCGCATCTCAGGAGGAAGGGCAGCCAGGAATTCCTCGTCAAGCTCGGTAGGTTCCTCGTTCTGAGCAGCAACACCGGCCGGGGCAGACGACTGTTGTTGTTGTTGGACCTGCTGTTCTTGACGCGCTCGTTGTGCTTGCTGCTGACGTTGCTCTTGTCGTCGCTCGGCGACTTGCTGCAATAGCACTTCTTCTCGAAGCTCCTCTGGTAGTGCATCGAGGTATTCGAGGTCAATGCCCAGCTCGGTGATATCATACTCACGACCCCGCAGTGTTGTGATGATGCGCTGTACTGGCTCAGCAGGTGCTTCGGATTCTGCTGGACCAGCTTCGACACCCTCCATGGAAGTGCCGTCAGCCGCCACAGCAGGCCGCTCGCTGGGTTCTTGTGATGCAGTAGTCTCTGCTGCTCGGTTTGCGGCCTCGGCAGCTTCCGCAGTCTCGCGTTCTTGTCGCTCCTTCTCTTCCTTCTCGTGAGCCTCACGTTCTTCGCGCTCCTTCTGTTCTCTACGCTGCTTCTCCTCTTGAGTCTTGCGAGCAAGCTCGGCCTTTCGCTCTTCTTCGCGCTTCTTGGCAGCCTCCAGGGCTGGAGGTACCAAGAGCTTTAGGATCGCATTGATTACCCGCTGACCCTTTTCAATTGCAGAAGGGCCATAGAGGATCCTAGCTTCTTCTTGCCAGCGCTGACTTGTGTAGGCCTTGGAGAATGCAACTGCTGAGTGTGGATCTTCGCGAGCTGAGCGAGGGATGCCGTTTGGCCTAGGAGGTACCATGTTGCGGTGAAAGCCCACATCAAATGGTGGCGGAATACCTATGGGCAGGTTGTTGAAAGACAGATGAATGGCACCGCCATGTTGCTGCAGCTGTGGTGCATTGCCTTGGCTCATGGCGTTAAGCAAGTTGCTGATGAAGGAGACCGGACTGTCTGCATTAGCCGCACGAGGGCCACGGCCTTCTATGGCATGCACCCAGTCACTCTCGCCGCGACCGGCGGGACCGCCGTGGGATCGGCTGCCGCGTTGGAGTAGAGGATTGATACCGTCGTCAGTCGCGCGAGGACCGGCACCCGGACGGTGAGATCGATATGCCGGAACAAGAATGCGATCGCCGGGTCCAGCAGGAAACATCCAGGGACTGAGTCGATGAGTGTGACGCGAGGTAGGTGCGACAGGCTCGTCCCAACTTCCCCCTCCCCAACCTAGCTCAGGCACAGCTTCCTCGTCGTCTTCCATACCCGGATCGTAGTGGATATCGTCTTCGTCGTACTCCTCTTCATCTTCTTCTTCACCTGCTGGAGTCAGTGCAAAGCCACTAGGAATGGCCATTGTTGCCATACCTTCATCACCCATATCATCACCTAAGAAGTCCTCCATATCACCGCCGCCTTGGCGCATCTGCTCAAGGAGTTGCGGTGGGTCAAGGATGAAGCCGGTCAGGGGGTTGGTGGGCATGTTCCCTCCGTTCATACCCCCAGGAAAGTCGTCGTCCTCGTTACTCCAGTCATCCTGGTCGTCAGCGAGACTACCGCCTTCATCGTCACCGGTAACTTCTTCCAGTTCCTCAACGAGTTCATCCATTGCATCCATCGCAGCTTCGGCGCTCATCTCTTCCTCGTCCTCATCATCATCGTCCATGTCCTCGTCCTCGTCATCTTCTTCATCTTCGTCGTCTTCTTCGGAATCATCATCAGTTCCAGATTCCATACCTTCTACACCTCCATCAAGTTCAACCTCGATGTCGACATCGCCAGGTAGGCCCTCGATGGGACCCATGTCGTCGATGTCCATGTCCAGCATCTCATCCTCCTCTTCAGAAACAACATCGTCGTCTCCCAACTCTCCGCCTTCATCAAACTCCATGTCATCCGCATAAGGATCCTCGTACATCATTTCCTCGTCATCCTCGTCCTCGTCGTCGTCGGATTCGTAGTCATCATGAGGCTCGAATAAGCCAAGGGTTGAGTTTCGGAAGAGATCAGGCGTTTCCTCGCGATCATTTTCAACAAGATCGTCGTCCGATGCTGTCGAGATCTCGGACTCATCAGCAGAATCCGGTGCCGAAGAGTCGTCATAGTGCGTGCTGAGATCCATCGCAACATAGCATAGCCACTTGAGAGGCTTTAGGATGTACTTGACAACTCGTTTGGCGTTCGGAAAATTTAGGTCAACGTCCGAAATGGCTGTTGTCAAGATGGTGATGAAATTCTTCTCATACATGATCTTTGCCATCTGCTTGAGGTTCGGCGTAAGATCTGCATTCGAGGTGAGCATCTCGCCATTAGCGCGCTGTGACACCATTCTTGAGAAGATGTCAGCGATACCCAACAGTCGCGAGTATTTCGTATCGAGTGCCTCATCTGACGAGCTGGCGTCTTTGAATGCCTTTAGGGCATGCTCCAGAACAAATTTGCGCACAAACAACAGGTCTGGTTCGGTCTCTGCGTATGGCGACATCTGATTTGCCTCGGCCTTGGGCAAGGCATTCTCTCCTGTTTTGTTGCAAAGGGATACGATAAGGTCAATGGCACAATTCGAGGTCGCTAGCTTTTTCTTGAAACTGATATCGCCTTCGTGATTGAGTGTACCGATGGGTACCAGAACGTTGAGCAGATAGTTGAGCACGCCAGAGCGGGGCTTCGAAGGAGTCATGGTGTACGGGTCAGCCTTGCGCGAAAAGTTTATAAACTCGATCTTCGTCCGATTGTAGCTCTGTAGAAGCTCCGCGAGGCACCTGAGGATGAAGCAGCGGTAGATGTAAATGGGGTGCGCATCTGCCTTGAAAGTCGGCTTCTCGGGCTTGCTTAGGTCTGGAGTTGTAGTCGAGGATGCAGAGGCTGCCTCGGAGGCAGGCTGAGCATCTGTAGACTGGGCGATTTCCGTTGTCTCTGCAGTGGATTCGGTCGGCTTTGGAGGTTCTGTCTTGTCTTCGATCTCCTTGTACGCAAGCAACTCGCAAAGCAGATAGTGGATGACGCCATCGGGATTCTCAACGACTGGTAGTTTGAGATCCGTGGTCTTTGTGCGCTCCAAGACCGGCTTCTGAGGGGGAATTTCACTCGACTCCTTGGGCTTGTCAGCCTCAGTCGTGGTGTCCAAAGGCCCCACTTCAGCACTGGGTTCGTCGACAGGCTCTTCGCGCTTAAGCATCAAAGTCTGTGGCCTTTGGTTGGGATCAAATCGCGCCAGCTGCAGCTTCTCGTTGGTAATTTCGACGAAGATCTCTGGGGCTCGGATAGCGAGGTTGTACATTTGACGTGTGTATCCAGTTGTGTCAGTCTGCCTACGATCGCGAGATTCGAACATTTGTTGGATTTCTGTTCGCATGAGCTGTCTGATCATGTTGTCATCTTCAATCATGTGGCGGAGCACGATCATAAAAGCACTTCGCAGACCTTCGTTGGTCACACCGGCCAATTGCTTGATCATCAGGAAGATACGTTGAATGTTGCGCTTCTCAGCCAAACGTGACGCAATCTTGCGTGTGCGTGTAAGCATGACCAGCACACGAGTGACTGAGAGAGCCAAGGACTCGTCTTTGCCTATACGTGGAAGAACATCCATGATTGCTTGGAACAAAAGATCCTTCTCGTCAATGCTCACAATGGGCTCAGGAAGATCATCGACAGAGGCTTCCTGTTGTGAGTCGCTGGTTGGTGGTGTCCATTGAATTTGGCGAGGAAGCTGATCCTCGGCCAAAAGTCGCTCGATGATGAGAAGCACTTGCCCTATCCACGGTGAAGACTCCTCGGGTGTCTGGTCTGGAAAGATCTTGATGAAGCCGAGTAGCGTGGCGAAGTTGACCTTCAATTGTTCCACGATAACTTCGTAGAAGTCTTTCTCTTGCAAAACCAATGCAAGCAAGTGTGCAGACGCAGCTATCTTCTTGCCTTGTGAATGAAAGTCGTCTTCGCTCTGGTATGAGATCAGGGACTGCACGAGCGTCACGCCAATCTCTGAGCGCATCGCAGCTGGATCGAGTGCTTTCGCCACTGCTGCAGTGATCAGCTCCGCCAGTTCGAACGTGACGCCGTCGTGCGAGTTGAGAATATCCAATGATCGATCAACTAGGTTTTGGCGTAGGGCCATGCGCTCTTTCTCCAGATCCTCTAAAGCGACAGCCTTAGCTTTGTTGCCCACAGCCATCCGCTTCTGATACGCTAACGCATCGTGAGGAGCAACAAAGGGCTGTGCTGGCTGGCTTTCAGGCCCTGGTGTGCTACCTGAAGCGTTCGGCAAGTGCAGAGAGGATTCTTGGGTAACGTCCTCCATTTGAATGGATCGAGCATCAGGTGCTTCTGATGTGCCTTCGTCGTTCGTGTCGTCACCGGTGGAGACGCTAGCATCATCAGCATGCTCAGGAACTACAACCTCAGCTCGACTGGCCGACACCGATGGCGGACCGCGGGCCTCGATCTCGTACTGTGGAATCGGGTTCCTTGATGACTGTCCACGGTTCTGATTCTGGCAATAGTCGTGTGCAAGGTTGTAGTTATCGCAGCAGCGGTAAAGAGCTTCTTCAGCTAGGCTTCCTTCGAACCCAGCTTCTTTGAGGCGGGCCATGTGATCTTCATTACGAGGCACCCATGGCTTGATGATTGGCTTGTTACGCTTGGGGATCTTATCGACGGTCTTAGGTGCCCCATGTTCTCCATCGCACTCAAGGATAGACCGTAGAATGTTGATCGAGGTTTTGACTATCGAGGTGGTGGCTTTGTCAATCAAGTCAGAATTCCAGATCTTCGCAACAGGTTTGATGGCAGCGCAGCGCAGCTCGACCACAAATTGTGCGAAAAGGAAGTAGTCTGCTCGGGTAGCGTCACGATCAGATCGACTCTGCATTGTCGATGTTTGCGGCGATTCGCTGATGACCTTGTTGTTGGTGATCTGCGAGTAGAGGGCGAGCATGATCTTGATGCCACCTAGCGATAAGTGCAGAAGTCGCTTGCTCTCTTCACTTGCGTCATCACCCTCCTTGCGAGAAGAATCCGAAGCTGTTTCGAAGAATTGGTCAAGGATATCGCCGAGAACCTCGAAGCCACCAAGATTTCTGAAGGAGACGAGGAGCAAAGTTAGCGTGTGGGTCCTATCCATGTGCGGGTCGATCATGAGCTGCGACAGGGATGTTAGTGTGACAATCCAGTACGCATAGCGATCCTCCACGGATCCAGACTCCTTGGGCGCTTCAAACTGGAGCTGATCAATGACCGCTTGCGCGAGCTGATCCGAGACTATAGTGGCACATTGCTTTTGGTAGGTCTCCAAGGTCCGCCTAGATAAAAGGAGCCTGCCAAGCGACTGGAAGAAGGGCGCAATTTCCAGCGGTATCCGACTGAGAAGCGATCGAAGAGTTTGCGTGTTCTTGAATTGCGCACTGTCTTGGCTTGGCAAGTGAGCTACAGGTACCGCGTCTTGAGATGGCGTTGTGTCCTCGCTCGAAGCTCCTTCCATGGGGTCCGAAGCGCGGCTGCTACTTCCCATGCCGAAAATGTGATCAGCTTCAGCGACCCCAAATCCAGGGCTCATGATTCGAGTTTCTTTCTCCCACGCTTTTGGCATGTTCCGTTGAAGAAGAAGCTCTTCCCAAACGCAGCTGCCATGCAGCCTGCCCAGACTATCGACGAGACGCGCGTACATGTCGGCAAGGTTGACTTGGGCTGATACAGGGTGCTGCTGGCGACCATTGAACATTTGGCTCTGAAATGTCAGGGTCATAGCCGAGACAAGCGTATGTACCGTGACCAGGGACTTGACGTATTGAGTGCCATTCTTCACTACCACGCTGTCATGAGAAGCATTGGTGGTGAAAGGCGCGAAGAATGCCGTGCTACCAGAGTGGTTAAGGAGAGGCTCGAGCTGCTCCAGAGCATGCTGGGTGCGCTTGATCAATGATGGCACCGTGATGTGAGGCTTCTGCTCGACGAGTACTTGAACGACCCGGCCAAATTCCTCGCTCATACTGCGCGACTCCTTGGCCTTTGGATCAAGGCAGGCAAGACTGGAAATGTCGAGGATCGACTCGACACCATCCGCTTCGATGAAAGCAGCGCACATCGCATGGTTGGAGAAGAAGCCACTCAGGAAACGACACAGCACACGAATGTACTGGCTCGTAGTCGGGCCTTGAGCGCTGTCCTCCGTGTCGATGATCTGGTCGATAGATACATGCTCTGTGATCGATTGAGGAGTTACCTGCTTGTCGGCGTCTTGCATATCAACATCTGCGATGGAAGAGGTGAGTTGCTGCGCCTGTCCGCTCACACGTTGCGAGCCTACGAGTGCTTGACGACCGCCAGCTACAAAGAGCTTGCCGTCGGCATCTTCTGTCCAAAGCTTCGCGCCAGCACCTTCCTTCTCTGCTTTGGCGGCGCAGAGCTGTACAACGCGTGCAATCAACTCACTAAGGCATGAAAGCACGCGTGCTTTCAGTGGTGGGTGATGGCGCACTAATTCATCGAAGGTGTTACCGATCATGGTGGGCATCTCCGTGTCAGCGTCAAGTGCCTTGACGTGAGCTGGGCTCTCAAAAATCTCGAAGAACCGAGGCAGCGCTTTTGAAGATTGGAATAGTTTCATACCAGCTTCAGCAAGGCATATCGCTCCAAAAGCAGGGGGCAGAGTTGAGATAGCCTCAGCGACTGGAAGAATACCAGTAGCCAAAGGTTGCCCGGGCTCTCGTAGACTGTACACTTGCTGTAGTGGGGGATGTGTAGCATCTGTGATGCTTGCAATAGCTGCTGCGATCTCTTCTGAAGCCGGCTCAGCAGCCACTGTCTCTAAGAAGGCATCACTCAGGCCAGCTTCAGCGATGACCTGATAGCTTGTCGGCTCGTTGTGAATGAAGCTTGTGAGGACATTGACAGCCATGCTCCATACAGTGGAGCCGAAGATGCTTGCGTTCGAGAGCACAGTGCGGAGAGCAGTCAGAAGTTGCGAAGAGTCAATGAGCTGCCGCATAAGACGATCGAAATTGCCACCTGTATGGGACATCATGTGGTTCAGAAACTTGAAGAGCCACCTGAGTGTCTGCTGGTGGTAAAATGGGATCTGGTAGTCGGTAAGTTGAGTCTTGTACTCCTTAGGCATACCCCTGCCCTCTTCTGCGAGCTTCTTTGACGTGTCGACTTCGTACTGCATCAAATCGGCGATGATCTCCAAGCCCCCGGCGCTTACGAGAGCTGCAAATGCATGCTGCAAATTGTACACAAATGTGTCAAGGAAATTGAGGATCTTGGGGTGATTGCGTTCGGCCTTGTTTGTCCGGAATTTGAGAACTTCAACGAGAATCTCCAACAGCCCAGCGGACACCATGTTCTCTCCTGTGCGTTGCTGCGATTGTGGGATGGTGTTGAGCAGGGAGAACAGAGCATCGCACCATTCATCTTCTTCCAGATCAACTTGTGAACCATCTTCTGTGTTGAGTCCAGCGACGAGCTTGCGAACAGTGTAGAACAGCACTCCGTGATTGACATTGACACTGAGTGCAGTGCAGACATCATTGGACTTGTTCTTGTGCTTCGCCAATGCTTCCAACGCATTGAAGGTGAAAGTCTGAAGCTCAGTCGAGATAATAGGCTTGCCTTCGCCGGGAGGTTGGACAAGTTCAGCGAGCTGGAAAGCTAGCTGCAATCGCCGCGGCTCGTCCGCGTCTGATTGGCCCAGCCGAGTATGGAACTCCTTCTCGCCGTGAACAAAACCCATGTTAGCAATTGCAAGCAAACGCACAGCCACTGCATCATCTCGGCCGGTGGTTCCGCTATTCAGCATCTTCGCCGTGCGGAGCTTGTGCAGTAGCTCATAGTGGACACTCGCAGGCAATTCTGCCAGCCCTTGCTTGAGCAAATCGTGGATGTGGGTGTTTGCAACCTTGTCTGGTGACAGCTCGAACGTTTTTGGTCCGTTCGGCCTGCCGCTCGGCTCACCTAAGTTAGAGGCCGGCATACTTGGTGACTCGGCGGCCGATGCAGTTAATGTTCGTGGGGTCTGATTTCGCATATTGGACGTTCGTCGTACAGGTGTCGGTGTGCTGGGTGCATCTGTGCTTGATAATGTAGACCTGCTGTCGCTGCTGATTTCCTCAGGTGCCGCCGTAGGCTCATAGTATGTGATGTGTACACCTCCAAACTCCCGCTTCAATGTAGGTTCTGGTAGGTTGAATAGCCCAGTCAAATCAGCCGGACTAAACCTGTCTGCTTCACTGCGTCGATCGCCTGGAGTTTTGTCCTTGCCTTTGCCCGCCGGCGTGCCAAAGATTGGTGGAGCTGCTGTAGGGCCCTTCGAGAAAGGCGCAGACAGCTTCTGAATCTTATCTAGACCAATGTTGTAGTGACTGGAGAGTAACGAAGGGTGAAGGGTGGCCGGTGCCAACCGTAAGCGTGCAGCCTGGTAGCGCTGCGACAGCCGGTGGCCGAGACGCAGTGTGGCTTTCAGTAAGGAAGTAGAGGTGGTGTTGAGAAGCTTGTCCAGACGTTCGCTACTCGAGTAGAGGCTGCGGTTGCCACAGTTTTCCAGTAGCATCCGTGTGAAGTTCAGGACTTGCTCGATTAGCTCACGGTCGCCATCCTGTGATACCTGCAAGGTATCAAGAACAGCTTCAGTGGTGCTCAAGTTGGTGCTTGTACTCCCATCCTCTGCGTCGCCCTTCAACAGCAATCGCCGTTGAAGGGATTGTGTCTGCGGCCCATCCACTAAACCATACTCCTGGTTGAATAGCTCCAGTATGCGGTCAAAGCGATTGAATACTGGAATCCAATGATAAGCGTCTCCTCGGGGAAACGGCCACTGCTTAGGGAAAGAAGCAAGATGAGCGGGCAGCTGATAGAGTGGGATGGACTCAGTTGCTCGTATAAAGTCTGCTATCATCGGCGACTAGTGGAGTGTTAGCATGGCCTCATTACATTGAGAGTATGCCGCCTACTAGAGTGGACTCGTGCCGCGATGTAGCCTGCTTCTTGATCTTCATGTTTGCGCCGGGCGCTTGGAGAGCAAACTAGCCAAACATGCAAACTCCTCAGTGTCGCCTTTGCCTCAAATTCCTGAGCGAGATGCGGGAGCCGAAAGTCTAGGAATGTCGCTAGACAAGGCTCTCTCGTAACGCAGGCTCTCACCTGTTTCACCGGGTGATATGTCTGTTGTTCGTGCAGAAGGGCGCAGGCGGTGTCCTAAAGACTCGATGGATAGCGGCCGAATAGGCGTCGTACGCAAACCCGTCTTCTTCTGCGGGGAAGGTGATGCGCTGGTAAGGTGCGGAACAGAGGCGTGGTCGAGGAGAGCGCAGCCAGAGCTCACGGTGCAGGCGTGAGGGTTTCTGGGCTGGGACAGAGTCTTTGTCAGATGGTTGTTACCAGAGCCGGTGAGGTTGTGCGTTGTGTTGGTCGTGGTGTTGTCACATCTGTGGTCGATGGCGGGAGCTTCAAGATGATGCACGCGCCGGGATGAGCGGTCCGCCGCTTAGGTAAAAACGGGCATCACGACCAGCACGCGTGCACCAAAACTCGACCAAATTGTATTCGCGAATTTTCCACTGTGACGTCATTTTTATTCACGAGGCAACTGTCCATGTGATTTCTTAACACAGGCGTTCGGATTGTTCGTGGACGAGGGCTTTCACAATTTGCCGAGGATGCACGCTGAGTTGGCACACGAGGCGCATACTATGGGCTCTCTGAACACTGCCCGTAGACTTCTCATGAATTGCGACCTACATCTTCTCAGTAGCCTTTGAGCAAACGAACTATGAGCAGGATTCATCGAGGCTGCTCGGTAGCCCTCTCTTCGTCCACCAACCTCGCCGTCTCCTCCAGTACCAACAGGTCCCTCTCCAGCATCTCCGCCCAGTTTTGCACGTCACCGATTTCATTCAATTTCTTCGTGCTCGTCTCACCGAGTTTCTGCCACTTGTCGGTCTCCTTTCTTAGCGCCGCTGTCTGTTTCGCGAGCCCCTTCTCCTGCTTTGCAATAGCGGCTGAGTTGGCATGCAGGTCTGCAGTGCGAGTGCGCAGGTCGGCGTCGATTGATGTACCGATCGAGGAGAGCGAAGCGAGCACTGCTGCGCGGGCTTCACGCTGCTGTTGGGCTGTTGCTGCAGTCGGTGCGGATGACATGGCGGGCTGCTTAACGCTTTGTTGATCGATGATTAGGGTCAGGTAGGCTCTCGGAATACCGCGTGCAGCAGCATCAATGATGGTGCCTCAGTATAGGCTTCACACGTGCTGCATCGAACTCAATCCTCTGGTGCAAAGTGGCTGTTAGAAGGTGGCACAAGAACTTGTCTGACTGGCTGGAAGCAGCCGATCTTGCATGCATCCTGGTTGGTCATGCTCCAAGTAACCGTGGGGAGCCCTTGATAAGGGTGCAGCGCTTCAATAATGGAAGTGACATAGTGAAAAGGTTTCGCAAATTGTCATGGCATCACTCGTGTTCATTCGTAAGACTGATCAGGACCTTTTTTGGAGGGCCGTGATGCTCCTCCTCCCTGATAATGTATGGTGTCCAGATTCTCCGACCAGCGCCAGGCGATCAGTGCCGCAGAAATGAGCAAGTCTATACACGTTGTGGAGAGCTCGATCCATAGCCTACACTAAGAGCCTTCGGAATGGCACGTGTATCGGTCATAATTGCAGTCGCAGTTCCAACTGCGAGTATAAGCAACCTGCACTCAAGCCTTGGCATACTGCTGTGTCCATTCTCTTGCTGTGGCAATAGCCTGCGCCTGGTTCTCCTTCCACGCCTGAGCTACGTCGTTTGCAAGCGGATCGTCTGGGTTCGGTGCGCCGAGCAAGGCTTGAATCGAGAGGAGGATCGTTCTGATCTGGAGAGCGGGCGACCAGTTACCTAGAAGAGTTAGGGAAAGTTATGCGCACCCAGACGGATTTAACTCACTCTTGAGAACGTCGAGGCAAATGCGGCCCAACCTGTCGATGTTGGGGTGGTAGATCTTGGTTAGGAAACGGACCTTTGGAGGAGTCATGGGGTAATCGTCTGGGAGGAAGAGCTCGAGCTTGAAGACACCGCCTGTAAACTGTCAGTGTATATGTCACTGCGCTTGCAAGCTCTTGCACCAACCCTCGTAAGGTGACTGAGACGGGCCATCGATGGTCACATCAAAGTATCGCAAGTTGTCGTCATGAGGAGTAGCCGAAATGCCTTGTACTCTGAACGAAATGGCAGATCAGCTTCCGCCAACGAAACAGCCATGGGAAGACTCACGGCTCATTCATCAGACGCTCAGTCTCCTTGATGATACGCTTGGGAAGGGCCATGGTGGGGTATAAATCTGTAGATGAGAGAGGCGCTGTTCAAGTGTGTATGCTGAGAGAAGGTCAAACAGGTGATTACGGTGCCCTTGTGTGGCTTATGGCGAGCTTTGTAATGTTTGCCCCGGCGATCACACAACACAATCGTAGATGTCTGGGTCTGAGCCACAAGGCGAGACAAACGTCAGCGGGGTGGGGTCTTGCCGCTCGTGGGAAAGTGCCGCCCGAACGCGCCAAAACTCTGGCCAATAGGAGCCGAGCGCAACGCGTGCTCCTTATTTCTATGCTTCACGCATCACCGCGACACCCTTACCCCTTCGCGATGGCAGCTTCGGCTGGGCCAGCGACAGCCTACGAGAGCCAGACATTCGATCGGAGTGTGTCGATTGCAGTTGATGATGATATCGGAGCAGCCTCTATTTCGCCAGCAGGTCGAGATATCTGCTTGGCCAGTCGGACAGGACTACGCATCTTAGATCTCGACAACTTGTACACACCTCCACTGTTCATTGCCAACCAGTCCTCGTGGGATGTCGCGGACGTTCAGTGGTCGCCATTTGCTGCACGTGCAGAATGGATCGCATCGACACGAAACCAGCTTGCCCTGGTGTACAATCTGTCGATGCCGCACAATTCCAAGAAGGCTCCCATTGAGTACACGCTACGTGCCCATGATCGCGCCATCACCGACATCAATTTTTCTGCTCATCATCCGGATCTTCTGGCTACCTGCGGAATCGATAGCTTTGTCTTCGTTCATGACTTGCGCTCCCAACGAGCACCGCTCAAGCTTGCCGACTTCACAGCAGGCGCAACCCAGGTAAAGTGGAATCGTCAGAACGACAGGATCATTGCCAGTGCGCACGACAAACATCTTCATATCTGGGATGTACGCAAAGGCGCCACACCTCTCACCACTATTGTTGCCCATAGCACCAAGATCTATGGCATTGACTGGAACCGTTCTGATCCTTCCAAGATCTTGACTTGCTCTTTGGATTCGACGATCAAATTATGGAACCATGTCGGAAAAACAGGAGCAACTAATACCCCTCGTCGAATCATTCACACCAACTATCCGGTCTGGAGAGCCCGTCATACGCCGTTCCCACATGGTATCATTGCTATGCCACAGCGTGGCAACTCCAGTCTATGGCTTTACAAGCATATCAATGACAGCAGCAGAGATACTTTTACAGACGAAGCCGCTCATGAGTTCCGCGGGCACAAGCCTGATGCCCAAGTTCGAGAATTCTTGTGGCGAATTCGAGGAGGTACCGATGATAATCTCGACGATCGAGAGTTCCAACTGGTGTCTTGGGGCACTGACAGATACTTACATCTTCATCGTGTGGGACCAGAGCTTCTGGAGAAGTCTGTCGGGTTTCGCAAAGGCGAGACGAGACTCGAAGCACCGAATCTCATGCGAAGGGGAGCCGCATACGTCACCTATCGCGACGGGCCCATACCAACGCAGACAATCAATTCCAGTGGTGAGATTACATCACCACGTGTACCGCCGAAGGGCAACCTTTCTACCCTCCTCCAGAACTATTCGCTACACAACGATGTGTTCAGCTCGCGGCACGCCGGCGATATTCGATCTCAAACCATTGCCGAAACTCGGACAGCACGAGAAACCATGACCGCTGTTCCAATACGTCGGAATAAGAGTCGTGTAGTCACTCAAATTAAGTGGATGGATGGCGTCAAATTTGGTGGCAAACAAGACAAGGCTGAGGAAATCCGAACTCGTTCGGAGGAAGAGCACGATGATAGAAGCTCTACCCAAGAGCAAGCCGATCTGGGAGCTGAGATCTCGCAGGTTGGCAGCAAGTACAAGAAGCTGGAATTCGAGAACATCGATGTGCCGAACCGCCAGTTGACTGTGGCCTTCAACGGGCCATGGGGCGAATACGACCAGTCGACTGACGAAGTTAAACTTGTCTTTCTGCGACTCACCATCAACTTCCCGGCGGACTATCCAAAAATTGTCGAGACCGAGACAGATGTCGGCTCTATGCGCACCCCAACGCCGCTAGAAATCGACTTCGAAAAGACTACGGCCTCGATACCAAGAGGAAACCAAGCAGAGTTGGTTGAACGCATGCATCAGATTGCCGAAACGTGTGCCACTCAAGAACGCGAGGCACTGGATGCCATCCTCTCTTATGCTCTGGGCGAGCGTGGTTTCCAAGATAGCCTCCATCTTCCTGAAGATCACCATTCGTCAGACGAACTTGACAACTTACCAGAAGAGGAAAGTTCTAGCGAAGACGACGAGAATGAAGGCGAGTTTACGAACGACGCCATGCAATCGTCACACACGAACGCCAATGTGCCGCTTCCTGTGCAGTGCTCAGTCCGCTTCTCTGCTTCTGGATCGCTAGTGGTGGCTAGAGTACCTCTGATTAGGATGCCGCCACTTCTCACGACTAGCCCATTCCGTATCAATCGGACTATACGCCATGGGCCACCCAAAGACGACATCTTCGATTCATTCGGTCGATTTGCATCTCATGACGCCGAAGATTCAGATGCAGGCTCCTCGCCCGGATCATCAGAGGCATCATGGGAATCATCAAGCTCACCTTCGTCCGCATCAGGCTCAGAACCTGCGGTCGAAGCGCATCTAGGCACCTTCCAGCCACCGATGGCGTGGCAGAAGGCAGGACGGTTCCAATCTCGCAACTCACTCCCATCTTCAAACGGCGCAGCGAAACCTGCGGCCAGGAATAGATTCATAGTTTCCATACTCTCCGCAGCCGTCGAGGATTTGGTGCCTAGTAAACGCAATCTTGCGGAGGAATATCGCATTTTTGGACCCGGGCCAGAGGTGTGTAAGCATAATGCTAACGTAGCGAAAAAGAACGGATTAGATGATCTGTCAGACATCTGGATGCTTTGCAGCCTGATCCTGAGCAACGAGGTGCCATTAGAGATACTGCCCCAATCACACAGAAGAGAACAAATCGTTGTACTAGCTCGCCGAGCTCTTGTAAGGATCAAGCGTAAGGATAGCGGCCTCGACCTCCAGTTTGACGATGCGGATACCGTCATGAACCCTCGTCTTAAAGGGCGTATCAAATGGGGTCACCATGCTATTGTGACTTGGCTTATTCCGGCCTTGTTCGATCATTTTGAACGTCTCGCCGACACACAGATGCTGGCAATGTTGTCCTGCATCTTCGCAGAGCCCGCTGCTCGTGAAGGCGTCACTTCGGCAATGGCAAAGATGAGACGCTCTCATCTGCCAATGTCGATGACCGCACCGGCATTCTCTTTGGACTACTTTGCATCTCAAGAGATTGCGTGGAGTCTCTTCAATCCAACTATCTCTGTACCATCGACACCATCACACTCGCGCTTTGCGACACCAGATAACTCATTCTCTTGGCAGAAGCTTGACACCTATGGTAGTCACAGTAGCTCGAATGGCCAATGGGGCAGCGATGCAATAGCTTCTGGGCCTGTCACCCCTTACTCCACCGATAATACACCTCCTGTTGTGTCTAGAACCTCGACCATAAGAACTGCTCATACGACAACTCACACGCCATACTCTACATCGCCAGAACAAAGCCATCACCATCTCAAGCGGGCTTCTACAGCGAACTTCGCAAGCGCTATTGCCACTTTATCCCGGCCATTCGCCAATGCCATGTCAGCATCGCCACCTATCAGGTCTCGCATTGAGGATCTGTCAACGTCAGCGCCCGCAAGCGGGGTCACATGGGGTACAACGACGTTCTATGGCAGTGACTCCCAAGATCGCAATACTCTTGCGCCAGCTCGTATCGCACACCACAAACGCGCCAGTTTCGTCGAAACAGAACACATAAATGCTGGTGACCTGTATGACTCTGATGAAGATGATGAGAGGCCTACTGACAGCGGGACTGCACAATATGAAGGCTCGTCTGAGCATCGCTCGTCTGTTACCAAGATTGCTGGTACTGGGGTCGAATCAGAAGGAAGAATCAGGGTCACGCTCAAGAATCAGGATCAATTCGATGATGAGTCCTGTCTCAGTAGACCTTTACTGGACATGAGCAAAGATTGGCTGTATCGCGCCTGGAGAGAGCAGTACGCCGAGATGCTGAGTGGTTGGGATCTAGTTCGGACAAGAGCAGAGGTCTTAAAGTTCAATGGGTTGGTATCTTACTTTCCTCCGGACGATTCGCGTGGTAGCTTGAAAGCTGGTTCGCTGCATCTTGCGATAAAGAAAGGGATTACAGACGGGGAAGAGAATGAGACGTCAAGGCAGCGGTCGTCAAGGACATCGACAACGATAATACCGCCCTCGCCTGCGCCTGAGCCGCGCTCACCGACAGTCCCCCAAAGGCATTTTCCTCTCAACCCAGAAGCCCGCGCCTTTGAGCCGGGTCAGTCGGCGTTTACTCACCCCGATGACATGACTTGCTCGGCAGATCTACCAATCGCCTCAGAGAAGTTCCTACAGCTCTCCATACCGGTGCCTACCCCAAACAAAGAGCTTGACGAGAGTGTGGCTGGTTTAGGTACATCGCCGGGACAGGCTAGTCTGCACCCTCGGCAAGGTAGCAGAGCTGGCAGACCAAGTCTATCACGTGGCACGTCAAACGTATCGGGCTCCTCAATACTGGTCGGTAACCATGCACCATCAGTTGTACCGACACCGACCACGCCCAAGCGTGCAGCATCCGAGCCTGTCTACAGCTGCAGCATCTGCTGGATCAAAGTCTCTGGTCGCTTCCGTCTATGCCCATCGTGCGGCCATGTAGCTCACTTCGACTGCATTGATGACGAACTCGGTATGGAGGAAGGTGAATGTGTCGTTGGCTGTGGATGTGGCTGTGGCTTTGAGGTCGAAGACGAGCGAACTCGGATGGAGGCATACATCGACGAGGTCAGGGCCGCCACTGCTTCGGGCGTCACTTGGGAAGGCGGCGATGCGTGGATGAACATGCTGCCTCCAGACTCCGAACTTGCGACACCCAGTGCCTTCTCAGAGAACAGCATGTTCGACGGCTTCACCTGGGGAAGGGGAGTTTCCAAGATCGCAAGCAGTAATAGCGTAAAGGGGAAGGAGAGACCAAGCGGGCGAGGGACACCTAGTCCGACGCCTACCGCAGCGAAGAAGAAGAAGAGCAAGAAGAAGACCAGGGCTTCGGCGCTGAGCTATTATTGAGACCGCAGTCTTGCCAGAACTGCCCAACACAGCCGCTTTCGTGCATATATTGCAGTCCCCAAAGTGGGAGGAAGTTTCATGTTGTTGCGAACAATACCCATGTACTACTAGCATGTACACAAACCACACAGAAACACTGGTGCTTTCAGCCTGCTTGAAGCTGATACGTCAGTCCTGATCAGCAAAGTCCACTCAGAGAAAGATCGGGATTTGCAATATGGAAAGGCGCAGTCAATGTGTTGATGCGGTATCACCGTAATGTGACCGCCAAATGCAGAGCCTCCTGCAGCTGTCACACCCGAACCAGGACTCGACTTGGTCACAACTGTGCACAGGAACACCAGCAGTGTCTCGAAACAACTTTAGATCTTATAAGTGCCCTGTCATCCCAAGATTCTGGGTGACACCGCACGATAGGCTGCGCCCGATACTGAGCCCTCCATTTGATTCGCCGTCCATAGCCCGAGCTCCCCGCATTAGCTTCCTCGAGTGCAAGTGCGAACCGAGACCCCAGGCTGCGTCAGCTCCACTTTAGATACGACCGCCTGGACTTTATCTTGACATACCGAAACTTGATCTGGCCAATCTCACCGCCATATGGTGGGTCGCGATCCTCCTCCGCGCTGACCGAGCAAACCTCACAGCGAGACTTTCACATGGCGGAGACGGCCACTGTTCCGACACCGCTCGCTTCTCCGCACGCTAGTACGGCATCACAGCCTCGAGCCAAGAACAGCGCATCTCAACGATCAAGGAACAAAGACACAGCGAGAGCATCAGAGAGCAGTAGAGTTGTCAAAAAGAAGCAGTCCAAGAGTCGCAATGGTACGTTCCCAACCCATCCGTCTCTCTATGCGTCACCGACCATAAGAAAGACCGCTCATCATCCCCTGTCGTTAATGCTTGATAGGCTGTGTTACCTGCAAAGCAAAACGGCTTAAATGCGACGAGATAAAGCCCATTTGCCAGCAGTGTCTCAAGCGTAACGTTGTGTGCGGAGGCTATAGGAAAGACTTCAAATGGCGGCCGTTTGAAGAACCCAGCAGCACAGGGAAGTCATCAGCCAAGGCAAGGAAAGGTAGGCATATCCAGGCCCATCGAAGTTCCTGCTAACTTCGGTAGATTCGAGAAAACTTACCACAGTCCCGGCACAGTCTGGCCAAGACTATTTGTCGGATGCCCATCAGCAGTGCTATGATTACCCTGCTGTTGGGCAAGATCATCATCAAATTCCTTTGCCTCGACCATTGACCGACGATGTGTACAATCCGGCGAGCGACATCCAGCCCCGACAGTTTCCACATTTGCTGGCAGAGACAAATTATGCTGCATCGATGTTATCTCCCTATGTAATCACCCCACAGTCAATCTCACCAGTTGACTGTCGTACGCCAGCCTTTCCAGGACCTGAGAATCTATATGGGCATATGTCCGTAGGAACAGGACCAAACGAGAACACTGCCCCGTCGAGTGTGGCTGCTGGCCTGTCACCTCGACTCATAGATCTGCTGCAACCCGGGAATGACCACCGCGCACCCCCGGAAGAGTATGCATCGTATCGGAATCAGCATGAGAACATCTACCAGTTTTCAAATCCGGCCCCTTCAGTAGAGGTGGTCGATGAAGATGTTGAGGAGATTCCGCGAGATTCGATTTATGATACGAGACCTTGGTCTTTGCGACAGTCCTCGCCCACCCCATCCAGCTCTTCTGGCTCATCTACAGAATCTCAAAGTTACCGCTCACTCGTGCAGCTTCAGGACTCTGCTGCCTCGATCGAGGCTATAGCGCGACGATTTCATCGAGACACCTGTGGAGTCTTGTCCGTAAAAGATGGGCCGACTGAGAACCCATGGCGGACGCTTGTGTGGCCGCTCGCTCGTGACTGTCCAGCTCTCTACCATGCCATTGCATCTATGACCTCTTTCCACCAGTCTGCACAGTTCCCACCTATGCGGATACAAGGCATGGATCACATGCAAACTGCAATACAGGCACTTGCAGAAGGGCTTGGGAATATGCGCTTCGATGCTGCCATATCGACGACATTGGTATTGGCTTTTGCTGAGTCCTGGGATATGCACATCAGCACAGGCATCAACCACATCAAGGGAGCCAAGGTCCTTATTAATCAAGCTCTAGTGCAGCATCGACAACAGCCCAAGCTAGGGGAGGAGTGGACCCGGCTAAAGTTCCTTTGCAACACATGGATCTACATGGATGTCATTGCTCGCCTGACATCAGCAGATGATGACGATTCCAACGATGTAGATCTCGTCTATAACAGTATTCACTCGCCGGGAAGGGCAGATCTGTCACTCGATCCTCTCATGGGTTGTGCACATTCCCTGTTCCCCATCATCGGTCGAGTAGCATCTCTTATACGAACATCACGGAAATCAGTCGGCGACAACCCCGCATTGTCTATGCAGGCGGTCCATTTAAAGTCGCAGCTCGAGGAGTGGACGCCACCATCACGCATTAAGCAACCTCAAGACGAAACAACAAGTCCAAGAGACGCTATCAAGACAGCCACTGCTTACCAATACGCAACATTGTTGTACCTTCATCAAGCATTCCCCGAGCTCCCATCACTGCCGGCAATCATCCTTGCCAAGAAGGCGTTGTGTGAGCTGGCTTCTGTTGAGCCCAAATCTCGGTCGTGTATCATTCACATCTATCCCCTCATGGCCGCCGGCTGCGAGATGGTCGATAATGATGACCGAACTTGGGTAACTCAGAGATGGGAGCTACTCTCATCTCGGATGAAGCTAGGTATCATCGACAAGTCGCTCACTGTCACAAAAGAGGTGTGGGCTCGACGAGACGCTCGTGCGGCGGAACGCAGTACTTTCGAGACATTGCACAATGATAGCATACCCATTGCACAGTCGCAAAAACGGGATCTCGACGCATACCTCGACAGTAACGATAGCAACGTCTGCTGGCTTTTGACGAGGCCCAAACGGCGGGCGACCGACGCAGATGCACAGCAGACACATTCGATAACAGATTTATTTGCATCAGAGCGACGTAGAAGTGATGGGTTACAACAGGAACATGTAGGCCTTGAACTGCTCGATCCAGATTTCACTGTCAAGGGCCGTCTTCATTGGCTTGGTGTAATGCGGGATTGGAATTGGGAAGGTAAGGTTCCACGAGCAATATGAACACGCCAAAGGCTAACTGTCATAGTACTACTCGGCTAAGATTGCGACTGCGCATTCGCGAAGATGGAAGATGCTACAGCCTTTAACGCACTTGATCACAAGTGAGTGCAGCTGGCAAAGTAGTCCACCTGAAGCCACACCTGTGCCGTTCTGATGCCTCCTGGGTTCATACACTATCCGACAATGGTCTGTAACCCTTCCTGAAAATCTTTCGACATAAATCTACACTCATCGCATCCGTTCAGCGTCAAAGTTGGCATTGGACCTCGAGTTTCTCAGATACATTCCGGCGAGTAGATCTGTAACCACTGCATAAGTGTCATTCCGGGGGTGAGATCCTCAACGTGCATGCAAAACGAGTACTGCCGGTCAGATTTGGAAGGTTCATGGTGGCAGAGCTTACTTACGCGCGTGACAGCCCAAGTTGTCGACCGGAAGCAGGAAGACTGTCGGTATTCGCGATAGGGGCGACGCGTCGCTCACGGACTTTCGTGGGATATCGGAAGACAGCAGTGACGAGGGTAGCACGTTTGTCTATCGGGGTCTGCTAGGAGCGCTACTGATATTAAAACGCTTTGTCAGTGCTCGCAGTGCGTTCGGTCTCCTTGTTGGTGTACTTGTGGATGTCACCCGGACCTAATCGACGAGACCAGATACATTGGCGACGAGACCAATAACACCGAGGTTGCTTCCAGGGCGATCCACAGACTACTCGCACTGTATACTCTCCGTGACATCGCGCTCACGCCCATTAATGACCATGCAGGCACATAGCAACGCCACAGTCGTCTGTCAGCAGTCACCGTGCAGATCATCACACCGTTAAGCATAAGTAGCGCAGATTTTGCAGCGTGAGCCGATCCACGTAATTAAACTATCAAATCTTTTGATCATGCAGGCGCCCGAAATGTAACGGCTATCGACACCTGCTGTGCCACGCCTTGAGACCAGTCTCGTGATACGGATGGATCCTCCATGCAATAAGCCTCGGGCCTGCAGGATCTCCACGATGGTCAAACCATGCTGCTCGTTCGAGGAACCCTGTCGGCTTGGATCTACGCAGTTCCACGCAAGGATACCTTCTTCGAAGCTCAGTCATTCCCCCGCAATCGCTGATCTGAGGAAATCAATGCTCGCCTGCACGATCCCAGGTCGTACGACTACCACATCCAACCGAACAAATCACAACCCTACCATCCACATCATCTCCGCATCCCCATCCCCGCTGTCCTCTACGTATCCCTCGGGTACCGCACCGATAGCCAAGCCCACCGACTGCCTATCCAGACCTCTGCGAGCAGACGTGCGTGTCCCTGCATCGTGCACCGTCACAGCCGCGAGTCCATCTCGCACGACGCCCCAGCCACCCTACGCATGATCGCAAGGCGGACCTGTGCACGCCTTGTATATCCGTCGACTCGGCATGCGCGGCCGCGCCAAGGTATCTCCGGTCCCCCTCCTTAGTGGCTCCAACCGGACTAAGTATTTCCGCAGCAACGCATACAACCACGTCGCGGGAATTTGCTTCAGGAAGGCAAGCGTACCTTGGTGGCATATCCGATCGGAAGCATCTCCTGCGATGATCCGCAAGGGCGTGTCATCTCGGCCCAGCGCTGCCGAGTAAACGACGGATTCCAGCAATCCACTCGGATTCTCCTCTAGAAGTGGTATACACGGCCCGCAGAACCCCGATGTTCAGTTAGAGAAGAGGTAGCGACAGCGTCGGACTGGATGACTGAAGAGAGCAGGGAGATGAGAGGATCTCCCCACATCAGTTTTTTAAGAGGGAAGGTGAGCTGGCTGTGTAAGAGGTTTGACTTCCGATGTGGGTGCTGGTTTGGGAGTTCGTGTGTGATGGGCGGGTATGTGACGGATACTTTTTCAAGGGGTAAAGGGAGTTGTGTAGATTGAAAGGACGTTTAGAGTTGGGCGGTGAGGGCGAGTATTCGAATGGGGAGCAATAGGGCAGGGGGAGTATCGGCGCGTCTTGCTGCGGGTTTCAAGAGCGCTTGAATGAGCGCCAACAGCCCAACAATCCTCCAAACTACACCACGATCCCTCACGACGGGCGTTCTAAACTCACAATCTCCCCCTCTACTTTCCTCACTTCACCCTCAAGAACCCCCTTCCTCCTCGCCAACTCCCTAATCCCCACATCCCCCGCCTTCCCATACAACCTCAAACTCTGCGTCGCCAGCGCCTCTCGATCCCTCAACGCCCTCTCGCCCGCCCCCTGACCCCTCCTAAACTCCTTCAGCGCTTGCACAAACTCCGCCGGCGGCGGGTGTCCGAACGTATACGCCTTGGCTTGCAGACCGAGGAGGGTAGCGCGCGAATGCAGTAGTTCAGCGCGGGCTTTGGTGTGGCGTGCGAGGGAGCCGTGTTGCGTCTGCTCGAGGATGCGGATCGAGGTCTCGAGGGTTTGTTTGTGGAGGGAGAGGAGGGAGGAGAGTGTGTTTGTGAGATCTGTGCGTGCGGTGAGGAGGTGGTGCGGGAGGGTGAGAGTTGCGGATGTCACGAGGTCTTCTGCTACAGTGGAGAGGGAGTCTGAGGACGGGATGGCCAGGGGTGAGGCGATGGTACAGAGGTGAGTGGTTAGTGTTTGGAGTTGTGTCGAGGTGGCGGTGGCGATTATGTCGATGTTGTCTAGGAATATAGCGACGTCTCCTGAGAGTATATCGCGGTCCGAAGGGTCCGGTATCTGGCCAGAGAGCAGCGCCGAGACGATATCAATGCATGCGTGGAGGTCGTCCGGTAGGGTTGGCGCGCGCGAGGGAAGGGTCACCAGCGTGTTTATGAGTATTTGTGTGCTGAGGAGGGTTGAGCGGGCAGTTGTCAGGCTCTGGGAGATTGTTAGCAGTGCTCGAGACTATGCTATGTGACGAGAAGGAAAAGGGAGGAGAAAACAAAGGTCCCAGACAGCTGAGACGTAGCGAGACCACACCACGAAGAACTCCATAGAGCCAACATGAATCTCACAATTTGAAAAATGAATGAATATTCATCTCACCTGCCGAATGTCCTCATGCAAGCGCTGCTTCTTCGTATCCCTCGTTGAGCCATCAGGATTCAACTTGCGCGTACACAGATCCTTATACAGCGTCCCAAAATTCGGATTCCGCTGCAACGTAGTCGGATCTACAGGCGGCAACATATTCGCATGCGTGAGGTTGTAGACGTGTAATGGTCCGCGGGAGAAGGGAGCTAGTGCTGTGTTTGGTATTTACGATGAAGCGGAAGGGACGACTAGGCTAGGAACGGCTAGATGTGGGGCCCTCGCGTCGACCGTATGGCTCTGGTAATCGACTAGACCAGCACTCACACGGTTTTTGATCAGAGAGATGGGGAAATGATGGCAGTGGATTAAATATGCGTGGCTAGGAACTGCGACCCGAAGCTTTCTACTCGCCTGATCCCAGACCGGTCCGTCGTGGCAAAGCAACTCCTCCATGTTAAAGTTCGAACATATTTACACCTTCTTCTCAGCAACGACCTCGTACTGCTCATCTATAACCTCCCCAGTCCGTTCGTCTACAGTCTTTTGCGCACCCATCTTGCAAATCTGGACTCTGTCAATCCGCACATCATCCGCCCAGATGAAATCCTTATACGCCTCGATCAGATTGCTCGCATCGAATCTCATCCAGCTCTTGGACTCTGATATGCGCCTTTCCCCGTGCTCTGGCTTCTCTTCTGTACCGTGTCGATCTCGATCATCAACGCCGTCCCTATCCGTTATCCCCGTGGACGTCGCACCAACAACCGGCGCCCCCGCCTTGCCCCCCTTCGCCTTCGCATAAATAGTATTAAGAACCGTAGCATGCAACCTCAACCCCCTCTCATCCCCCACAACCCACCCGCCCTCCTCAAACCCCCTCCTCAAACTCTCCCCAAACCCCAACAACCTCCCCGTCCTATCAACCGGCTCGGCGTACAAAACGCTCGTCTGCCGCGGCTTCTGCATCGGCAGCACGCCTCTCAGCTGCACGCTCAACACATCCGGGTCTGCCAGCGCGGCGTTCATTGGAGGCGGGTTCTCGACGGCGCCGAGCCCCTCGCTGACGGTGGGGGTGTCGATGCCGGCCTCTGCGAGTTTTTGGGTTGTGATGCCGTGGAGTAAACGCCTGATGTCTAGGGATTGGAGGTGGATTGTTGCGGCTGAGAGTTGGGAGGGGGATAGAGACATTACGCCTAGTGTGAGGTGAAGTGTGTTGACGGGACGGACGGCGCGAGATGGGACGGGCGTGACTTTTTCTACGTCTGAGCGGAATTCGGATAGGGCTTGGGAGAGACGCGGACGGTTTGTGGAGGTGACGAGGGGAAAGCAGAGAAAGTGCGTTAATGGAGGCTTTTTGGTCTTTGGTTTGTTGTGCGTGGTGGTGCGGTTGGTCGACGCCGGTGGGGAGATGTTGCGAGACAGTGTGGAAGAGGATTGCAGTGATGACTGAACGTCGTTGATGTCTTTCGTGTATCGTGTGTCTTCTGTGAAATCATTGTATTCGCCTTTAATCTTCCTTTTCCCCATGATGAAGGTTGGTCTGACGAAGTGAGTTTTCTTGGCTGCCTGGTGAAGGATTGAGGAGCGCAGCATGAGGCGCCGCGGGGGTATCAAGCGAGCGTAGTGGCAGCGACTGAGAGTACGGAACACCGACGTCAAGGCCAACACCGGAAGCACGGCAATCTTTAGGTCTCGGCGCGCTTGTTGCGCTTACGAATCACGTGTCACGATAGTGCTTTGGTGTTGAGGTGCGGTAGCCAGGGATGACGTACCGATCTTGACCCCACCCACACGTTGCCTCGGGTCTTTCTCGGCGCATCTGTACACTGCGCTATCGGCGTAAGGCTGGGGCGCACGCCATGGCACTGGGATCAAGAGGTAAAGTGACAGTGAGTGCTTTTCAAAACGCTGTAAGTCTATGGTATTCAAAGAACCGAGTCGTAAAGCAGGATTCAGGGGCTGGCTATGGAGACGAGCTGATCCTGATGATGACATGGCCACGAAACTCCCGGGCCTGAGCGGCCTCGATGCAGGTGCTGCGTGTCATGGCGGGTGAGGGAGCAGCGGCTGTCTGTGGACGCCGTGCTGCCTCGCTGTACATATCCCGCCGTACGCCTGGCGTGCCTCAAGATGAAACTAGAAGGCACGTCGAGAGCGGGCGGTGGCGCTCATTCGTCGTCGTTGTAGAACTTCTTGAGCACCTTCTCGACCTCATGGAACTCGTCCTTGGCCTGCTTGATGATCTTCTCAAGGCTCTTCAGCGCCTCTTCTTCCTTGATGTCTTTTGTGCCCGTCTCGTCCTTCAGCTGGCCGTAGTGCTGGATCTTCTCGCACGAGTCCTTGACCTTGGTCAGGCCGAGCGTCGCGGACGAGCCCTTGAGGAAGTGACCGAGCTCGCTAAGCGTCTTGAGGTCCTTCTTCTCGCTGGGAGACAGTCAGCAATGCACTGATGAAGGAGGCTGGAGGCCGAAGCGGTCACACGCACAGATTGGTGTCCATCTTGACGAAGGTGCCCTCGGCCTGGGTGAAGAAGTCGTAGACGATGCTCTGCGAAAACTCGCGCTCCGCCTCGTCCTCGTCCATCTCGAGGATCTGCTCGAAGGTGGACGGGTCGATGCTGTCCTCTGCGCCGGGGATCGACATGATGCCGCCGTCACCGTTCACGCTCTGTGCAAGTCAGGAAGGATTCTAGGTTCTGCGTGCGCAGTGCGGGGAGACAAGGTGCGATATGAATATGCAGCGTGCAACTCTGGGAGTGCGCATGCGTAGAGGGACACTGGGTGGAAGGAGCAACGTGATAGCAATGGAGGGGCACACCAACCCTGTCTTCATCCTTTACTGAGCTAGGCGCCATCTTGCTTGCGAATACGCGACAGCCCGCGAACAACCCAAATCAGCCGGTACGGGTGAGACAGGCAACACCGCTTTCAAAGTCGCAGCGCTGCGAGGCAAGGTCCAAAGGTGAGGCCGGACGCGACAGATAATTTTTACGTGTCGCAGGAACGTGGATCTGGAGAGGGACCAGACTCAATAGCTGCTGCAGACCGAGCGTGTGCGTGCGCGACCGATTCACTGGGAATCCTCGATTTTAGCTTAGTGTATGACGAAGTGCTGAGGGTCGGCCCGCCGAATTTTGAGCGCCGTTGTCAGTGTGTGGGAGACTGGGGAGCAGTGGCGGCGAGCAGCGGAGAGTGCTGACTGCGGTAAGAGATGGAAAAGTTCAAGAGAGGGATGCCTACGTGTGTTTGGCAGTGTGAAGCCTAAAAGCACCGTATTAACCCCCTCTGGTTCGCTCTGAGCTTGCAGATTCTTCGGAGTCAGGTAGCCGAGAAGTGCGGCGGCAGCTATTCTGTTCACGGTAGGAGAGACGACGTAGGGTAATTCGGCGACTTAATCGAGATGACAGGAAGAAGCAATTCTGGCAGCGGGGTGTCACGGGAGCACCACTCATATATATCCAAACGACCCGCGGTCTGGAAATTAGACTGGTTGCATCACCGTGGGAGCAGTGAAGGCTCGCAATGAGTGGATCCCTCGACGTCAACCGGCAGCCCTGAGCCAGCGCTCGCCGCCCATCATCGCTGCATGTCTTCTTCGTTGACCCCTCCACGACCTCTCTGGCAACAGCAAGCACACTCAGCCCAAGGCATCCCTTCCTCGGGTCACGACCACAAGCAACTTGCATGTGGAGACCTCCACCTCGGATCTGTCAGTGTGCGCGCCATGCTTTGACTCTATGGCTGACAACGAGCTATCTCGTACTGGTGCGTCCCGGAGAGGACATGCTTTGGACGCCAAGTTTAGTTGGTGGTCTAGATGTGTTTGACTGGCAAGGACGTCAGGGAGGGCTGTCGAACGCGCTGAATTCAAAAGGTGAAGCGTCCGGGCGGGTTGACCGTGATCCTTCAAACGAAACGACGTCACCCTTCCAGTTCGTCATACTGCATGAAGAGACCCTGCATCTCCCCGTTGCGCTCAGCACGCTGGAGCGCCTGTTCGAATTATTGTTTATCAGGTAGAGATGCCTCACGAACATACTGTGGTACACAGTGACTTTCGAGCATTCATCTATTTAGAGCGGAGGCTTGTTCACTAGACGCTCCCGTACCCATCTCAACGATGCAGGGTCGTCAAGACGTGTACCCAGAGCCCTACTGCACGTCTTATTCCCCACAACGCCCTCTTTCGGCAGGTAAAACCTGATACTGCGTTTTGGAGCGGCTCATCCGGCCTCCTCCGAGCTAGTTTCTTACTGTGAATTACGAGCCCTGCACCCAGGATACCTGAATCTCCCTCGACCCTCGCAAGGAGCGCCCTGGATCACCGCTCCATCTTGATCACTGATTCACGCTGATCCACGGACACACACAGGTCTTCAAAAAGCGGACACAGATCAGAGACCAGGCTGGGACTCGGATTCGCTTCGGCCTGCTTTCCCAGCGCGTTGAGAGTCAGGGGCGTGCATTGCATGAATGATGGACTCATGACGTGCCAAGAGGGGTGCTGGACCCTGGGATTCTTCTGGACTCTGGGAAAGAGTGTCCGCAGCGAATGGGAGCAGTGTAAGAGAAGTGGTTAGGCAATTATCGATTTTGCAAATATGATATGGTGAGAAAGGCAGGAAGTGAGGCTGACTTGCTGCTCGAAGTTCAGACTCGCGGTGAAGAAGAGGCTATACCGTTGAGGGGCAAGACCTGCTTTTCACGATGGGAGCAGCACGCCCAACGAGATGTGGGGGCAGATGCAGGATCAGGGTACGGAGCACTGCCGATCCGCAGATAATTTGTTCCTCAGGCCGAAGGCCGAAGCATGTGGGGGTGAGCAACCTGTGCCGATCAATGAAGCTTCGAGAAAAGAAAGTGGTGAGGGAACAGTTGGACGCCTAGTTGTGTATCATAAAGTCGAACGTAAATTTTGGTCGTGCACTACGCAACGTAGTCTAGTGCTTGTTCTGTATAGTACAATGTACCATTCACGCCATGCTATGCCGAATATCCGAGAACCCTGAATCAGAACGAGCAGCTACGAGCTTAGCCCTTGACCTTGTAGATGGCCTCGGCAAGACGCCCGACGTTCTCGCTGGTGATGCCAGCCACTGAGATACGGCCGTCCTTGGTAGCGTAGACAGAGTGCTGCTGTTGTCAGTATACAATGACTTTGGTTGGGATGGGTTACTAACCTTCTCGGCGAGCTCGGTCATCTGCTCGGCAGTCAGACCAGTGTAGGCGAACATGCCGATCTGAGATGTGATGTGGCTCCAGTCGTGCTTGCTGCCGAGCTTCTCGAGGTTCTCCTTGAGCAGAGCACGCATGGTGATGATGCGGTCGGCCATGCCCTTGACCTCACCGAGCCACTGCTGGTTGAGAGAAGAATCGTTCAGGATCTCCGAGGCAATGCGGGCACCGTGAACGGGAGGGTTGGAGTACAAGGGACGGACAAGGATCTTGACCTGGGAGTCGACGCGCTTCTTCTCCTCGGCCGACTCACAAACGATGGAGAAGGCACCGACACGCTCGCCGTACAGACCCATGTTCTTAGCGAACGACTGGGCAAGGCAGGGGCGGAGACCCTCCTTGATGAAGTGGCGGAGGGCAAAGGCATCCTTGTTGGTGTCGCCAGAAGCGAAGCCCTGGTAGGCCATGTCGAAGAAGGGGTAGTGGTCGCCCTCCTTGACAGCCTCGGCAATCTTCAGCCACTGCTCCTCAGTAGGGTCGACACCGGTAGGGTTGTGGGCGCAAGCGTGGAGCAGGACGATGCTGTTCTTGGGCAGAGCCTTGATGTCGGCGACCATGCCGTCGAAGTCGAGGCCAATGGTGTCCTTGTTGTAGTACCTGTACTTCTCGACCTTGAGGCCAGAGTCCTTGAAGACGGCCGCGTGGTTTGCCCATGATGGGGTGGGGATGTAGATGGTCTTTGCGTGAGGGTAGTGACGCTCGAGGAAGGCGCCGCCGATGCGGAGGGCACCGGTGCCGGAGATGGTCTGGGTGACAGCGACACGGTCCTCGGCGAGGACCTGCGAGTCGGAGCCGTAGGCGAGCTCAAGAGCAGCCTTGGTGAACTTGGGAACACCGGTGATGCCGGCGTATTCCTTGTCAAGGGCCGAGTCGATGATCTTCTTCTCAGCCTGCTTCACCGAGGGCAGGACGAAGGGCTTGCCCTTGTCGTCACGGTAGGCACCAACGCCTGGGGACGTCAGTCTCAGTCGCAGTCGAGATGGACGGGGCCGTCAAGTACTCACCGAGGTTGATCTTCTTGGGGTTGGTGTCGGCCTTGAAGGCCTCTGTGATACCAAGAATGGCCTGCGGTCAACGGTGAGCTGTGTCCATCTCTAGTTCAGCGGGCTTCGAGACGTACATCCTGCAGCTGTGTTAGCAGAGCACAGGCTTCTTCCGTTGCGCAATTGACTCACGGGAGGACCCTGCGGCACGCTCGACCATGCGGAGGCAGCGCGAACGCCGGCCTTGACGGTGAACTTGTTGTTGGCTGCGGCGCGCAGCGCGGTGCGAGATGTGCTGAGCATGATGGATGACTGTGTGGGTGTGTGATGGAAAGTGACACGTCAATTGAGGGAAGAGGGAGAGAGACGGCGCTCGATGCGAAGCTGTTTACTAGCCAGTGGTCTGAGAGTCACCAGAAATCTGGGGAACGAGAGCTACATCGGAGAGTTGGCCGTACCGGTAGCCGACAGCGGGCGCTTGGCCAGAGCTTGGGGCGAGCTGCAGCATCCTTGCCTTAAGTCCGACGCCAGCGATAATTTTCTGGGACGCGCTGTGAAGACGCGCTGGAACCAGACTGTAGAGCGTGACGCCTCAGCACACAGCCTCAGCACTGACAGCTGCCAACCAGACTTTGGACTGCATGACGCAGCAATAGACACCTCTTCTCGCCGCAAACGTCTCCAACCGTTGGCCCGCGCCTGAGTATGCGCCCTGCCCTGCGACAGGCCCGGACGCTGCTGAACCACGATGCGCTGCAGGCCTCGATACCGGCGTTCCTGTGTCCCGCCCTGCTGAGACCTGCCAGCCACGCACCTCGCCGCTATGTGAGGCCCGCACCGCGCTTCTCGACGTTCGGACGAGCGCAGCACGAGGCCTCAGCATCCCTCCCTTCCAACGAGCCCGTCGACAGCGAACCGCTGAATGCACCCCCGCGCAGCACACAGCACGAGCAGAGATCTCTGCCAAGAGCATGTCCTGGATGCGGCGCGCCATCGCAGCTGTACGACAAGAAGGAGGCGGGCTTCTACAACGTCGACAGGGGCGCAGTGCGCGCGTACCTGAACTGGGACCCTGCCAAAGTCCAGGAAGCTACGCAGGAAGACGACGTCTACTCGCGAGCCCTGAAAGATGCAGACCCCGAGCTGTTGAAGGAGCTGGGCGTGCTCGACGCACCCACAGTCACCGAGGCGCTGTCTCCAGACACGCCCGTATGCGACCGCTGCCACAACCTGATACACCACAGCGTAGGCACGCCGATACACCATCCGACCGTCGAGTCGATCCAGGCGACCATCTCCGAGTCGCCCCACCGCCGCAACCACATCTACCACGTCGTCGACGCCGCCGACTTTCCCCTCTCTATCATCCCCAATCTCCAGTCGTCACTGCGCATACCCAAGCTGCGGACGCAAAATCGCCGAGCAAAGCACAAGGGATGGGTAGCCAACGACCGCATCGCCGAGGTCAGCTTCATCATCACGAGGGCAGATCTGCTGGCGCCGAAGAAGGAGCAGGTAGACACGCTCATGCCATACATCACAGAGGTGCTCCGTGATGCGCTGGGTCGAGACAACAACAAAGCTCGTCTGGGAAACGTGCGACTCGTCAGTGCAAAGCGCGGGTGGTGGACAAAGCAGGTGAAAGAGGACATTTGGGACCGCGGCGGCGCAGGCTGGATGGTCGGCAAAGTCAACGTGGGCAAATCCAACCTCTTCGAAGCTGTGTTCCCCAAAGGACGAGGAGCTGATTACCAAGACGTCCGAAAGATTCGCAGCGCCGCCGAGCGTGAGGCCATGATGAACGCCGCCCAGTCGCTCGAAGACCTCACACGCGTCCAGAAACAGCTTGCAGACGAAGACGCCGAGGTGGAGCGCTACAACAGCCGCCCAAACGTGCACATCCACCAGCCACCACGAGCCCTCGACCGCGATCCAGAAGAAGAGGACGAGGAAGAGGACCCCGACGCTCTCCTCCCGCCACCACAGCCATACACGCCCTACCCCGTCCTCCCCATCGCCTCCTCCCTCCCCGGCACAACCGCCTCACCAATCCGCATCCCCTTTGGCAAAAACCGCGGCGAACTCGTCGACCTCCCCGGCCTAGCACGCACATCGCCCGGGCTAGAAACCTTCGTCCTCCCCGCGCACCAACAAGACCTCATCATGACCTCGCGCCTCAACGCCGAGCGCCTATCCCTCAAACCCGGCCAATCCCTCATCCTCGGCGGCGGCCTCATCCGCATCACCCCCCTCACCCCCTCCACCACATTCCTCGCCTACTCCTTCACACCCCTCCACGCCCACATCACCCGCACCGAAAAAGCAGCCGCATACCAAACCCAAACCTCAGACCGCCACCTCCAAGTCCCCCCTATCCTCGCCCCAGACGTCGGCAGCAAAATGCACTCCGCAGGCAGGTTTCTGCTTAAATGGGACGCCACCAAGAAACTCGCCGGCCCCCTCACCAGCACCGTCGCCGGCAAAATGAAGCCTGAAAACCTCCCCTTCCGCATCTGGAGCCTCGACGTGCTCATAGAGGGCGTGGGCTGGGTCGAAGTCAGCGCCCAGACCCGCCGTCCGCAGGGCTGGAAACCGGTCGGGCTGAAGAAGAAGGATCCGAACCATGCGCAGCTCGCGCGCGAGAAGAGGCTGCGCGCCGACAAAGAATACAAAGACCGCAAGTTCTCCGCTATTGCACGCGCCGAGGCGGCCGGCGACCATGTGGATGATGCGCTGAGTAGGGCGTTTGGCGGGGATAAGCAGAAGAGGGATGTGCAGGGTGATGGTGGGGACGCTGATGAGATGGCCGAGTGGCAGGACGAGTATCCTGAGATTGAAGTTTTCTCGCCGCTGGGCAAGTTTGTCGGCGTCAGGAGGCCCATGTGTGCGTCTACGGTGATGGGGCCGAGGCAGGTTAGTAGTCGGGAGAGGGTTGCGCGGCCGAGGAGGAGCATGCGGAGTGTCAAGGCGCAGAGGAAGCCTGGGGGGTGAAGTGGACGGTGGTGTGTTGTACGATATAGATACAAAGCCGGCATTGCAGCCGATGGTGAAAAGGAAAAGGAAAAGGAAAAGCGCGCGGGATTCGATAAGTGTACAATACTTCTACTCGATCCATACATGCAACCCGTTCGGGCTGTGTTCGCAACCCAAGATGCAACGCCATACGCCGTGCCTTCGCGCCTCTACCAAGTATGCAACCCACCCCCTATGCTGCTACAGCCACCTAGTACCCCTGTTTCTTCCTCTCCAACACCTCAAAAAACGCCTTCTGCTCCTCGACGCAACTCCGCCCTTCCCTCTCGCACCCGGGGAAACTCGCCACCAGATCGCCCTCCTTGTACTGGCCCCCCTCGGCGTTCGGACCGGAGACATACGCATTGAGCAGCGACTGCGGGACCATTGCGAGCTTGGCGAGGATCGTGCCGTGCCATCTATTCAGTATTAGCAAGTCCGGGATTTCTACTAGCTGATGGAAGGGCAGGGACTCACTGGACGATGTGCTCCAGGGCATGCGCCTCTGCCTTTTGAAAGTTGTAGCTCCGGTAGATAGGATCGAACCAGGCGTCGAGGAAGAACTTTGCCCACTCGCCGTTGCGGACCACGAAACTAGCGTCGCTGAGCCCGTCCTTGTCCTGCGTGATGACCAAGTCGATGCGCTCGCCTTTGAGGTTGCTGAAGGTTTTGATCACGCTGTCCGGCGGGACCACGGGCACGTTGGTGATCATGTGCTTCTCGATGACGGTCGGGTTGAGCAGGTGCGATTCGAGGGGGGTCTCGGGAGCCATGATGAGCGCGCTGCTGTCGAGGTACCAGAAGAACGTGCTGCCTGGGTGCAGCGTCATGGCGTGGCGGAGCGCGGGGACGCGGGCCCAGCTTGCCGGGGCGTTGTTGAGCGGGTACTGCGAGGGGGTGGGGAAGTGGGTGAGGTAGCCGTGTTTCTTCGCGTAGTCGTCTCTGTTGGCTTTGATCTTGGCTGTCCATGCGGGGTTCGCGCTGGGGTCGAGCACTGTGACGATGACCACAGGCGCGCCGCTGCCCACGGGCACTTTTGCTATGTGAGCCAGTGGCGCAGGGTGCGAGGGGCCGCCGCCTATTATGCCCAGCAGCCACAGCAGTGTGAGGAAGCCCAGCACGGCGCCGGCGAGACGGGGTTTGCTCCGCAGCAGGTTGCGCAGTGCGGGGGGGACTCTCGAGGACGATGTGTTCTGGCGCGCGGCGTAGGGCGGCGGCCGCGACGTCTTGCGCGGTGGCATGGCGAAGTGCATGGCTGGTGACGGTGTGGGGCCTGGAGGCCTCGTGGTCGAGGGGGTTGAACGAGCGTCGCAGTGGGAGGGAGTCGAGGGCTTGCGTTGCGTGGAGCTATAGGACCATGTCGAACTGCGACAAATCTGTGTGGTCGGGGAGCAATCAATTGACTTGTCTCACAGCCGGCCAGATGACATGTGTTGCGGGATACTCCCTAAGGACAAATTGTGGAAGTGCCTAGCGGCGGGAACCCTTGCGTCGACCGACCCCGAGGATGCGGTGCTAGCGCGGCGCTCGCGGCGAGCTGACGATATATTTGGATGCGCCTTGCTCCTGCTCTCTGCAGCTCAGATTATGGTGGCTCGATATCTGCACATCTTGGAGTTCGGCCTGGGTGTTCAGAGTTCATCGACTCAGCGTCTTGGACCGCTGATAGCCTCCGCCGACCCCTGTACAACGCCGGCAGCATCAATACCTAGACAGGGCACTCAGCCCTACGTACCGTCGTCACTCTCAACGACATGTGCGTAATCTGATTGAGTGCTGACGGCCGTTTAATCAGCCTCCTACGCCACTCAGCCTCGTACACTCTCTGGCGCTGCCAAGACTGAGGATACAGCACGCGATTCCCATTACCCACGGCTGACGGGAGATCTCCACGGTCCACTCAATGCCCCTACCGGATAGCGGCGCTCAAACATTCAGAATCTTCACCCAACGTCACCTGTCGCGTGGTATTCGCGACGTAGCTCCTACGCGGCTTAGAAATAGACATAGGGTCCGCAATGACGTCGCCGTATTGTCACCACCACGCGCTTGAGAGAAGAGCATATATGAGCGCCATTCCAACGCCTTCTTCCTCAATCACGATACCCAAATCTCGTGTCTGATACCCAATTACAGCCCTTTCACACATAATTCACAATGGTCAACAAAGTCATCCAGCTAAGGTGCGACTGCAACGAGGTATAAGATATGCATTCCTAAACCACCACTCCTGATACTCACACTTCACCAGTATCCCTGGGGAAAGAAAGGCCGTGAGTCCATTGCAGCAACACTATGCGAGAAGACACCAGGAAACGGCTTCAAAATCGACGAAAGCAAGCCATACGCTGAAATGTAAGCGGGGCCTGCGAGTCTGTGACCTCTGTCTGACATTCTCAGGTGGATGGGCACATATCCAACACTGCCTTCCCATGTACTCGAGACCGGCGAAAATCTACAAGACGTGCTCGACAAGCACTCGCAAGAGCTCATTGGAGACAAGGTCATCAGCAAATTTGGTCACTCGAAGCTGCCGTACCTTCCGAAAGTCCTTTCGATATCGAAAGCTCTTCCCCTGCAGCTGCATCCGGTATGTATGCTCGCGTAGAAAGGCTACCTCTTGCTCACCATCTTGCAGAACAAAGATCTCGCCGCCAAGCTCCACAGGAAAGATCCCGATCAATTCACGGACTCGAACCATAAGCCCGAAATCGCCCTCGCCCTTGGCCCGTTCGAAGCATTTGTTGGCTTCAAGCCGCTCGAGTCGATTCAGAAGCTGTTCGAGCTCGAGCCTCTGCAGAAGTTTCTCCCCAAGGTCAAGAAGCCAGAGTTCGACGACCAGACCCTGAAGCACATCGTGGAGAGGCTGCTGAAGGCGTCTGAGGACGAAGTGAAGAGCACAAACAAGGCCCTCCTGGGCCTGCCCAAGGAGAAGTTCGGCAAGGAGACATACATTCCAGAGCTCATCCCTCGTCTCTCAGAACAGTACGACATTGAGGATAATGGTACTCTGGTTGCACTCCTCACCATGAACTACCTGCAGCTCAACGAAGGCGACAGCATCTACATCCCAGCCGACGGCATCCACGCTTACCTTTCTGGAGACATTATCGAGTGCATGGCACGATCTGACAATGTTCTCAATACCGGCTTCTGCCCCCGCGCTGACCGTAACAACGTTGACACCTTCGTCAGCTGTCTGACCTTCAGCCCCCACAACACAAGTGAGGCGCTTCTGAAGCCTCGTAGCTTCGACGGCAGCTCGAATGGAAAGACCCAGATCTACGCTCCACCCCTGAGCGAGTTCAACATGCTGGTGACATCTCTGAACGACGGCGAGAGCGATAAGATCCGCGCGATCGAAGGACCCAGCATCATGATCGTGACTGAGGGCGAGGGTACGCTGATGGCTGACGGCAAGGAGCACAAGCTGAGCGCAGGCTACATCTTCTTTATCGGCCAGGGCACCGCATTGGAGTTCTCGGCGACAAAGAAGCTGAAGGCCTTTACTGCTCATGCGGAGTAAGCGGCAGACGTAAGCACGTGGTCTCTGAGGCTGAGTCCGCTCCACGGACATGACATTACGACCGATTGGAGGACTTGCGACTACCAAGACTTTCTCCGCACGCAGTAGATACGAGATGTACATAACGAATCCTGAACAGACTGCATTTGTGGCCTAGAAGCGAGGCTGCGGATCCGACGTTGCCGTCCCCCACATGATCCTTGCTCTCCCCGCACTCCATGCAGTTTACCTGCGTTCCCCGCGATGGAAGCTATAAAACCCAAGACCCGAGCTCAGAGTTGTTTGTTTACGGGGATTATTACCGCTCGAACGACCAAGTGCTGCTCAGTTGATCCCAATTGCGACGTCGTAGCAAGTTGACGACATTCTATCGACCTCGACAACTTCTTGCAATCGAAATCAGTCGGTACGGGTTGTGCTGTATTTATTGGAACCAACGCTGACGCTATGCAGTTACTGAGAGCTTCCATCATGGCCTTACCATTGCGCAAAAAAGATTCAATGGAGGCTAGTGTCGAGACACCGCTGTCCACGAAGCCTTCAAGCCCTCGACCTGATGCACTTCGACCCAACCAAAAAGCTAGCCTGACATCTCTCCCGCCGTCTGTCCGTAACATCATCTACAAGTATGCGCTCGATACTGAGCTTGTCAACACGGGTCTGTCAAATGTGTCCTACACGCACTCTCTCGACAACGCCACGGGCATCTTGAAATTCAAGGCTTCGAGGTCGCCCTTCCCTGTCGAGAGCAGTCTGTTCTACGTATCCAAGCTCATCAGCACCGAAGCTCTTCGCTACTTCTATTCTTCGAACCTCTTCGTGCGCCTCAGCCTCTTCACCTCGGATGCTCGTCATGCAAAGACCATGCTCATCGACTCCGGGCTTCTCTTCGTCGCACCCCCAGCTTCGACAGTCGAGGCTAGCACGCAGCATGCACTCGACATACATCTTATTGAAAAAGACAGCGAGAAGAGGAGAGCAGCTGTCATGTTCCCCGCCCAGTACCTGCCCCGTCTAGTCAACTTCCTCCGCTCCGCCGGCGAAGTAACCAAGAGCTGGGGCAGCACTCGGACCCTGCACCTCGCCATTCTAAACAGCTACTCATTCCCAACATCCCGCCTCCAAGGCGATCTCCTCGAACCTTTCCGCGTGCTGAAGGGCTTCTCATCCGTCACCATCTCCCCAACCCACACACTCCCGCACTACACCTCCGGCCTCAGCGCCTCGCTCACAGCCAAAACATTCACCGTCGAGCACTGGATCTCCACCATAACCTCCCTCGCCGACCTCAGCGACGCCGCACGCAGCACCACGCCCGCCGACTACCCCCTCAGCACCGAATACGCCCAATCCGCCATCATCGCACTAACCCACGGCTTCCTCACCAACGCCGAAGCAATCCACGGCCCCTCCCACGCCGAATCCACATTCAAACAAATCCAGCGCCTCCGCTGGCGCATCGAACTCGGCCTCGGCATCGCCCTCTCCCTCCTCCACAAACCCCTCGACACCCACAAATCCTGGCTCACTGACCCTTCCATCCCCGCCCCGCGCCGCCGCGCAGCAGCCCGGGACCTCCTCCTCGCCGAATCCAGCATCGACAAAGCACTCAGCCTCGCAACAGACAGCCCGAGTCCAGCCCAAAACCCGTGGTTTAGAACCCTCCCTGTGGAGCTCATTCCGCCGAATAAAAGCGCGTGGTTTACCGACGCGGAGCGCGCGCAGACGTGGTATGCGCTTGGGGTTGTGCATTGTAGTCTGGGCGAGTATTTGTTTGCGGCGGGGGCGTTTGAGCGGGCGTTGGGGATGTGG